>JAPZIH010000471.1:0-23487 GCA_027410445.1 Discoglossus pictus
TCACACTTATCCCTAACACCCCTTACCCTAACCCTAACACCCCTCACACTTATCCCTAACACCTAACCCTAACATCCCTCACCCTAACACCTAACCCTAACACCACTCACACTTATCCCTAACACCCCTCACCCTAACCCTAACACCCCTCACACTTATCCCTAACACCCCTTACCCTAACCCTAACACCCCTCACACTTATCCCTAACACCTAACCCTAACATCCCTCACCCTAACACCTAACCCTAACACCACTCACACTTATCCCTAACACCCCTCACCCTAACCCTAACACCCCTCACACTTATCCCTAACACCCCTTACCCTAACCCTAACACCCCTCACACTTATCCCTAACACCGAACCCTAACATCCCTCACCCTAACACCTAACCCTAACACCCCTTACACTTATCCCTAACACCCCTTCACCCTAACACCTAACCCTAACACCCCTCACACTTATCCCTAACACCCCTCACCCTAACCCTAACACCTCTCACACTTATCCCTAACACCCCTTACCCTAACCCTAACACCCCTCACACTTATCCCTAACACCTAACCCTAACATCCCTCACCCTAACACCTAACCCTAACACCCCTTACACTTATCCCTTACACCCCTAACCCTAACACCTAACCCTAACACCCCCACACTTATCCCTAACACCCCTCACCCTAACACCTAACCCCCTCACCCTTATCCTTAACACCTAACCCTAACATCCCTCACCTTAACACCTAACCCTAACACCCCTTACACTTATCCCTAACACCCCTAACCCTAACACCTAACCCTAACACCCCTCACACTTATCCCTATGTCTCTTCCCCCCCTTATCATCAAGGGAGGGGGGAGGATGATGAGGGAGGGGGTAAAGAGATACAGGGGAAGGTGATGAAGGGGGGAAATAGACACAGGGGAGGATGATGATGGAGGGGGGAAGAGACACAGGGGAGGATGATGATGGAGGGGGTAAAGAGATACAAGGGAGGATGATGAGGGAGGTGGGAGGATGATGAGGGAGGGGGGATGAGACACAGGGAAGGGTGATGAGGAAGGGGGGAAAGAGACACAGGGGAGGATGATGAGGGAGGGGGGAAGAGACACAGGGGAAGATGATGAGGGAGGGGGAAAAGAGACACAGGGGAGGTATGATGAGGGAGGGGGGAAAGAGACACAGGGGAGAATGATGATGGAGGGTGGAAGAGACACAGGGGAGGATGATGAGAGAGGGGGTAAAGAGATACAGGGGAGGATGATGAGGGAGGTGGGGGGATGATGAGGGAGGGGGGATGAGACACAGGGGAGGGTGATGAGGGAGGGGAGAAAGAGACACATGGGAGGATGATGATGGAGGGGGGAAGAGACACAGGGTAGGATGATGGGGTAGGGGGTAAAGAGATACAGGGGAGGATTATGAGGGATGTGGGAGGATGATGACGGAGGGGGGATGAGACACAGGGGAGGGTGATGAGGAAGGGGTGATGAGACATAGGGGAGGATGATGAGGGAGGGGGGAAAGAGACACAGGGGAGGATGATGATGGAGGGGGGAAGAGACACAGGGGAGGATGATGAGGGAGGGGGTAAAGAGATACAGTGGAGGATGATGAGGGAGGTAGGAGGATGATGAGGGAGGAGGGATGAGACACAGGGGAGGGTGATGAGGAAGGGAAGAAAGAGACACAGGGGAGGATGATGAGGGAGGGGGTAAAGAGATACAGGGGAGGATGATGATGGAGGGGGATGTTAGGGTATTTATGCCCTTTATGGATTAAAACCAGACTCTGCATCAACTATGTAATTTTCTGTGGGAGTTTTGACATGGATCCCCCTCCGGCATGCCACAGTCCAGGTGTTAATCCCCTTAAAACAACTTTTCCATCACTATTGTGGCCAGAAAGAGTCCCTGTGGGTTTTAAAATCCGCCTGCCCATTGAAGTCTATGGCGGTTCGCCGGGTTCGCCGGTTCGCGAACATTTGCAGCCGTTCGCGTTCGCGCTTTGCAAACCGAAAATTTGATGTTCGCGACATCACTAATAGCTAATACTTAGGTGACTCTGCTTATATTGTGGACTTACATCTTGTACTGCTGGTATACCTGTAGCATGTGTGGGAAAGTATTCCTACTAGGATTGCTCTTCTGTTTATTTCTATTGTAAGTTTACAGAGTCAGGGCCTCATTCTATTATCGGCTGTAAATCGGCCATAAGGCTGCGATTCCTTGCGGGGGTTCAGTTAACTCGCGATTCTATTATACGGCCCCGCAAGGATCTCCTTTTACGGCCGGCCGCATATCTTGGAACCGGCCGTAATCTCAGAAATCTAAAAACTCAAAAATAAATTCAAGCCTGCACTGTACAGCTCTGTAAATGCTAGGGATCATATTGGGGGACATGAGGATTAAAAGTAACCCACTCTCAAGCTTGCACATCTGCCCAAACCCGAGTTCAAATTAACTGTTTATTTTCCGGCTGCGGCGTGGGCGTGTCTAAGGTGCTCCAAGCACTCTGGACTTTTTACATGGATATTTTACGGATATTAAAAATAAAATATTTTACGGATTTGAGTACAGGATAATTATGTGCTATTTTTTCTAACACCTAAAATCCCTTTATAGTCTTCTAAAAGTGCAGGATGGCTTTATTTGAGCTATTTTATGTGCTTAATTGGTGCTAGCGAGACCTCTTTCCTGCAAGTAAGCAGCGGCTCGCTTTTAGCCTTGCAGAGAGGTTTCCCGGAGGAATTGAATTGCAAAACTCTTGCGGCCGTTTTAGATCAAAGGCTTTCCTCTGGCGCGAGTGGCCGCAAGAGATAGCAAGGCACCGGCCGCAAGCCTGCCGGAGCCTCCGGCCAGAGGGGAATAGAATAGCCGAATAGCTTGCGGCCGGTCCTTGCGGCCCCGCAACGGCTGCGGCCGCTAATAGAATGAGGCCCATAGTCTTTCAAAATAATTGAACAGAGATATTTTCTAAATCTAGCATTCCTCCCATTCCATCAAGGTGTATAGTCATGTTAGAATACAAAGGCTATGGGCCACATTCAATTCGAAGCCCACAACTTGATTGCAGACAGCCGAATATCTGCAAGTGAGTTGCGGGCTCCCATTGGTCTCCGATTGAGATGCTATTCAATTGTTACGGACCCTAAGCCAAAACCGTAAACCATGCACTGGTTCAGAGCACTTGAGGGCAAGCACGTAATTAAGCAAGCCTGTAACCTCCCATTTCAAACAAGTCAATAGAAAATGAGACTGTCATTATTACAGCAGTAGTGTGGAGGATGGAGGTTACATGTAAATCAATTCGGTTTGGGGGTCCTATATGCGACCAGACTCTCAAAACCCCCCAAAAAATAATTATGAAAATAAATGCCAATACTGTTCTAGTCCATATGGGTGGCCGTATATGTATTAACTCATTGATACCCAAGATCGATTTAACCCCGAAATGACACATAAAATAAATATTATTTCCTGCCGATTTGCGATTTTGAGGCTGTTGTGCATTTTCATTCTAATGTCTATCATCGCTTTACCCCTTATTTACAACCAGTATTGATTTTTTTATTTGCATTTACAGTGCAACGAATAGGTGTTTAATCCCTTGCGGGTCCTCTCTAGCACTTGCTGGATTTTTACCTTCATTTGACATTTCCGAGTGTAAAAACCTTTGCGGGCTTGGGGAAATTGAGCAATTGAATAGCGATTTGTGATTTTAAGTGAAAGATCAAAGGCTTCTGGAGGCTGCAAGTGGCAAGGTTAACCATCTCCATTTTTATAAGCCCGTAACTCTGAAGCAGTACGGAGCCCGCAAAAAGACGCCAATTGAATAGCAAAGTAGCTTGCAACCTCACTTCCGGATCTCCCAAAACCTCATTTGAATATGGCCCTATGTTTGTTTCATAGAAAGCATAATTAGCAACACTGATGGAGGGGTAGTAATGCCACTGTTTAGATTCTAAGGCACACCACCTAGAAGAATACTGTGTCCTGCAATTAGAGATGTCGCGAATAGTTCGCCGGCGGATTGTTCCCGGCGAACATAGCATGTTCGCGTTCGCGGCGAACAGCGAACATATGCGAGAAAACTTTGACCCTGCATGTCACAGTCAGCAGACACATTCCAGCCAATCAGCAGCATACACTCCCTTCCACACCCTTCTACCTCATGGACAGCAGCCATTTTGGAATCAGAACTAACTTGCAGTCTTACTGAGAGGAGGTAGAGTGTAGGTGATACTGCATCAATAGGGAAAACCATAGCTAGGCAAGTTTATTCAGTGTCCAGTGCAGTGCTGAAGGACTCATCAGATCTCTGCTGTAAACACAGCACCCCAAAAAGCCCTTTTTAGGGCTATAACATCATTTTATTTCCGTTTTTTTTCTGTGTAATCTAACTTCATTTGCCTGTCTCCCTGCTAGCCCATGCTTGTAAGTGTGTGTGTCAGGCTCACAGCTTATACTGTGTGTGCACAACGCATACAATATAATATTGTTTACTAGTTGTCTACTTTAAAAAAAACCAAACTTTTATTTTCTTAAATCTAAGTGCATTTGCATAACCGTCAATCAAAGTACATTTGCTTGACCGCTACCCATAGTGTGTGTCCTGCTTACAAGTACTGTGCCAAGTTCAACCAATCCAGTCTAGTTGGGGTACCAACAGTCCACATTTAAAAAACCCAAACTTTTTTATTTTCTTAAATCTAAGTGCATTTGCATAACCGTCAATCAAAGTTCATTTGCTTGACCGCTACCCATAGTGTGTGTCCTGCTTACAAGTACTGTGCCAAGTTCAACCAATCCAGTCTAGTTGGGGTACCAACAGTCCACATTTAAAAAACCCAAACTTTTTTATTTTCTTAAATCTAAGTGCATTTGCATAACCGTCAATCAAAGTTCATTTGCTTGACCGCTACCCATAGTGTGTGTCCTGCTTACAAGTACTGTGCCAAGTTCAACCAATCCAGTCTAGTTGGGGTACCAACAGTCCACATTTAAAAAAACCAAACTTTTATTTTCTTAAATCTAAGTGCATTTGCGTAACCGTCAATCAAAGTTCATTTGCTTGACCGCTACCCATAGTATGTGTCCTGTTTACAAGTACTGTGCCAAGTTCAACCAATCCAGTCTAGTTGGGGTACCAACAGTCCACATTTAAAAAAAACAAACTTTTATTTTCTTAAATCTAAGTGCATTTGCGTAACCGTCAATCAAAGTTCATTTGCTTGACCGCTACCCATAGTGTGTGTCCTGCTTGCAAGTACTGTGCCAAGTTCATCCAATCCAGTCTAGTTGGGGTACCAACAGTCCACATTTAAAAAACCCACACTTTTATTTTCTTAAATCTAAGTGCATTTGCCTGACCGTCAATCAAAGTTCATTCCCATAGTGTGTGTCCTGCTTACAAGTACTGTGCCAAGTTCAACCAATCCAGTCTAGTTGGGGTACCAACAGTCCACATTTAAAAAAAAAAAAAACTTTTATTTTCTTAAATCTAAGTGCATTTGCATAACCGTCAATCAAAGTTAATTTGCTTGACCGCTACCCATAGTGTGTGTCCTGCTTGCAAGTACTGTGCCAAGTTCAACCAATCCAGTCTAGTTGGGGTACCAACAGTCCACATTTAACAAACCCAAACTTTTATTTTCTTAAATCTAAGTGCATTTGCCTGACTGTCAATCAAAGTTCATTTGCTTGACCGCTACCCATAGTGTGTGTCCTGCTTACCAGTACTGTGCCAAGTTCAACCAATCCAGTCTTGTTGGGGTACCAACAGTCCACATTTAAAAAACCCAAACTTTTATTTTCTTAAATCTAAGTGCATTTGCATAACTGTCAATCAAATTTCATTGTCTTGACCGCTACCCATAGTGTGTGTCCTGCTTACAAGTACTGTGCCAAGTTCAACCAATCCAGTCTAGTTGGAGTACCAACAGTCCACATTTAAAAAAACCAAACTTTTATTTTCTTAAATCTAAGTGCATTTGCATAACCGTCAATCAAAGTTCATTTGCTTGACCGCTACCCATAGTGTGTGTCCTGCTTACAAGTACTGTGCCAAGTTCAACCAATACAGTCTAGTTGGGGTACCAACAGTCCACATTTAAAAAACCCAAAATTTTATTTTCTTAAATCTAAGTGCATTTGCCTAACTGTCAATCAAAGTTCATTTGCTTGACCGCTACCCATAGTGTGTGTCCTGCTTACAAGTACTGTGCCAAGTTCAACCAATCCAGTCTAGTTGGGGTACCAACAGTCCACATTTAAAAAAAAATGACAGGCAGAGGCAGGAAACCCTGCAGAGGCCGTCGTGGTCGTGGTGCTGTGATTCCCTTTGGCCCTACAATAATGCCCAGTGTTCAGAGGCCAGTTATCCTGAACTTGAAAAGTTCAGAGGACGTAGTTGACTGGCTAACACAGGACACCCAATCTTCTACAGCTTCCGCTTGGAACATTGACTCACCATCCTCCTCCAGCTTAGCTTCGGGCACCTCTCAAGTTACCACTCACCCGCCTGCTGCCAGCACCAACACTAGTACCACAGCCAATTCAATTGATCAGTCAGAAGAGTTATTTACACATCAGTTTGAAGAAATTAGTGATGCGCAACCATTATTGCCAGAGAATGTAGATAACAGGGATGTGTCTCAGTCAGGCAGCATTACACACATGTACGTACGATGTGATGATGATGATGATGTACCCGCTGCTGCTTCCTTTGTTCAGTTGTCATATACAAGTGAGGCGGGTGATGATGATGAGGATGCGTCCGTGGATGTCACGTGGGTGCCTGCTAGAAGAGAAGAAGAACAGGGGGAAAGTTCAGATGGGGAGACAGAGAGGAGGAGGAGACGAGTTGGAAGTAGAGGGAGGTCATCGCAACGAGCTAGTGGCACAGTCAGACAGCATGCATCAGCACCCGGGGTCAGCCAGACAGCACGCCAATCAACGCATGCTGTTGCCACCACCAGAATGCCGTCACTGCTGAGCTCAGCAGTGTGGCATTTTTTTTGTGTGTCTGCCTCTGACAACAGCGATGCCATTTGCAACCTGTGCCAAAAGAACCTGAGTCGTGGGAAGTCCAACACCCACCTAGGTACAACTGCTTTGCGAAGGCACATGATGTCACATCATAAACGCCAATGGGATCAACACATGAGTACAAGCAGCACACAAACTCAAAGCCGCCATCCTCCTCCTGGTCCAACATCTTCATCCACATCAACCACTGCTGTCCTCCTTGCCCCCTCTCAACTCTCCACCACTCCGTCTCTCGCCTCTTGCTGTTCCTGCTCATCTCCTCACAGTCAGGTGTCTGTCAAGGGCATGTTTGAGCGTAAGAAGCCAATGCCACAAAGTCACCCCCTTGCCCGGCGTCTGACAGCTGGCTTGTCTGAACTCTTGGCCCGCCAGCTTTTACCATACAAGCTGGTGGAGTCTCAGGCGTTCAAAAAGTTTTTAGCGATTGGGATACCGCAGTGGAAGGTACCCGGACTAAATTTCTTTGCCCAAAAGGCAATCCCCAACCTGTACTCAATTGTGCAAAAGGAAGTAATGGCATCTCTGGCACACAGTGTTGGGGCAAGGGTCCATCTGACCACTGATACCTGGTCTTCAAAGCATGGTCAGGGCAGGTATATCACCTACACTGCGCATTGGGCAAACCTGCTGACGCCTGGCAAGCATGGAATGCGTGGCTCTGCAGAGGAGTTGGTGACACCACCACGATTTGCAGGCAGGCCTGCTGCCACCTCCTCTACTCCTCCTACTCCATCCTCTTCCACAACCTCCTCAGCTGAGTCCTCTTCTGCTGCTGCATCTTGCTCCACATTAACGGCACCCCCCCAGCTCCCCAGATACTATTCCATATCCCGGATACGGCAGTGTCATGCCGTCTTGGGGTTGACTTGCCTCAAAGCAGACATTCACACCGGGCCAGCACTCCTGTCCGCCCTGAACGCACAGGTGGATCAATGGCTGACTCTGCACCAACTAGAGATTGGCAAAGTGGTTTGTGACAACGGAAGAAATTTGTTGGCGGCATTGAATTTGGGCAAGTTGACGCATGTGTCGTGCATGGCACATGTGTGTAATCTGATCGTTCAGTGCTTTGTCCATAAGTATCCAGGCTTACAGGACATCCTGAAGCAGGCCAGAAAGGTGTGTGGCCATTTCAGGCGTTCCTACACGGCCATGGCGCACTTTTCAGATATCCAGCGGCGAATCAACATGCCAGTGCGGCGCTTGATTTGTGACAGCCCCACACGTTGGAATTCAACACTCCTAATGTTCGACCGCCTGCTCCAACAAGAAAAAGCCATTAACGAGTATTTGTTTGACCGGGGTGCTAGGACAGCCTCTGCGGAGCTGGGGATTTTTTTGCCACGTTACTGGACGCTCATGCGCAATGCCTGTAGGCTCATGCGTCCTTTTGAGGAGGTGACAAACCTGGTGAGTCGCACCGAAGGCACCATCAGCGACATCATACCATTTGTTTTATTCCTGGAGCGTGCCCTGCGAAGAGTGCTGGATCAGGCCGTAGATGAGCGTGACGAGGAAGAGGAAGAGTTGTCACCATCACCACCAGAAACAGCATTATCAGCATCGCTTGCTGGACCTGCGGCAACGCTGGAAGAGGATTGTGAGGAAGAGGAGTCAGAGGAGGAATGTGGCTTTGAGGGGGAGGAGGAAGACCAATCACAACAGGCATCCCAGGGTGCTCGTTGTCACCTATCTGGTACCCGTGGTGTTGTACGTGGCTGGGGGGAAGAACATATCTTCAGCGAGATCACTGAGGACGAGGAACGGGACATGACTAGCTCAGCATCCAACCTTGTGCAAATGGGGTCTTTCATGCTGTCGTGCCTGTCGCAGGACCCTCGTATAAAAAGGCTGAAGGGGAACGACCTGTACCGTGTGTGCACGCTACTAGACCCCCGGTATAAGCAGAAAGTGCCTGATTTGTTACCAAATTACCACAAGTCAGAAAGGATGCAGCAGGTCCAAAACAAATTAACAAGTATGCTTTACATAGCATATAAGGGTGATGTCACAGCACAAGGGCAATATAACAGGGGAAGAGGTGAAGGTAATCCACCTCACACGACCACGTCGGCAAGGACAGGACGTTTAAAAGACGTGTTGTTATTGGAAGACATGAGGACCTTTTTCAGTCCTATGCATCGCATCAGCCCTTCGGGATCCACCCTCAGAGAACGACTTGACCGACAGGTAGCAGACTACCTCGCCTTAACTGCAGATATCGACACTCTGAGGAGCGATGAACCCCTTGACTACTGGGTATGCAGGCTAGACCTGTGGCCTGAGCTATCCCAATTTGCAATTGAACTTCTGGCCTGCCCCACTTCAAGTGTCCTGTCAGAAAGGACCTTCAGTGCAGCAGGAGGTTTTGTCACCGAGAAGAGAAGTCGCCTAGGGCAAAAAAGTCTAGATTGCCTCACCTTTATAAAGATGAATGAGGGATGGATCCTGAAGGGACTTACACTGGGCGATACATTCGACTGAAAAAGGCCTGATGAGATGAGCTGCCTTCGGATGTAAAAGGTCCGCACGCTGCTGTATGTTATCTGTGAATGCCGGATGACTTGCGTGAATTATCCGCCACCAACTAGAGTTTAAGAAGAGGCAATGTTTTATGGCACTTTCTGCCTGGGGAACAAAGGTCAATTTTTCTGGCCGCTGCAACAGCAGTGGCTGCAAAAATATCTAATTTTTGAATTTACATTTTTATGCCAGAAGGCGTACGGCATGTAATGGAAAAGAAAGCATATTGAACAGTCTTGCATAACACAACAGTTGTGCAAAAATACATATTTACAATGAAGACATTTTGTTAAAATTAGGTGGCTAGGCCTTCTTTTTTTTACTTTTTTGGTTAATACATTTTCTTTTTTTTACTGTGATTGCAATTTTTAAGAGAAACCTAAGACATGGTAAAACAGACAATAGTAAAGTCCTATTATCTATCAACACTCCAGCAGTAGCTTATTATTTACAATATCTAACCTGCTCAATCGCCCTTGGGTTACCCTAGGGCAGGCTTCAGTAGGCGACCTCTCCTTTCCTCGGATGATTTTGCCGCCGGTTGCTTCTGAAGGGTCTCCTCCAGGGCTCCCCCACTCCGGTCCTTCCCCCCGAGTCGCTTCAACCATTAACAAATGTTTTATTATATTAGGGGGGCACTAAATGGGGATGTTATCCAGGGATCCCAAATTGTCTGGAACTGGGTGATTCTATCCAAGACTGTGGTGTATCACCAAATTAATATATATATTTATATTACACAAGGTTCGTCTACATTAAAAGGTATTTATTAAAAGGCAACAACACAATACTATAAATGTATCACAAACACACAGCCCAGACCCACGGAGCAACAACCCTTTTTAAATCTATCTACCTATATAGTAATCCCCTTCCCCAAATTCTTGATCTCACCCACGGTTAGGCCATCGCCATCACCATCACCAACACCTCCAGGGAAGAAAACAGGAAGCAACAGCAGTTTCCTGCCTGGATATACCCTTAGTTGCATCACTTCCTCCAGCAATTGTGGGAGGGAAGCAAAGACTCCCAGCCCTCCCACCTAGACCTGTTTAAGGAGGTCCTGAATTACCATGCAAGGAAGACAAGTTACCACATTCCCTCACTTTTTCTTCTTCTATGTTGCTCAGTTTTCTAGTTATCCCTCTAGTACAGGAGAACCTAGTGGGAGCAAAAACCTGATATACAGGTGAAATTCAACCCACCGTCCCTCCGGAATAGTTCCCTCAGCGACATAAGTTCTCCTGTACTTTCCTATGGCTGTCAATCCACATATTACACAGAAACAGAACTTATAGAATTTAGGTGAGAGTGTGTGATAAATGTTTATGTATGTGCAATGTAAAACTTTATTGAAGAATGTATGAGAGAGAGAAAGAAGAGGAAAAAGACAAATTATATATCCTTCTTGCAAGTTTCTTCCTCATTTGTTTCATTGCCACACAAAAGTATATTATTATAATTGTCGTTAATACTTGAATGAACATGAGTACCAGCGACAGTGTTCGTAGGACTGGATGTGTCTCTGCATTGGTAAGAATTCCCCACCAGGGATGCTCAACGTTTTTTGTAGTAATTTCTATTTCCTTTTTCTGTTGTTCCAGCAGTAAGCTGATGGGGTGTAGTTGTTGTTTGGTACGTTTTACTAACTCATGAAGTTCCAAGGTAAGCTTTGGAATTGGGTGGAAAAAGCTTCATTGTCAAATTTTTCCAATCTGCATTTGTAGTAAAATTGATCATTTCGGTGGTAAGGTTTCTTGATGGAACCATGATACAAGACCCTTCTTCCACCAAACATATTTCATCAACTGTCCTATATTCAGAGTGGCCGATAAAGCATGCAATGTCCCCTATGCGGATCACCTCTTGCACCAGGTTTTTTTTTATCAACTGCACCCAGCCATCCTCCTCAGCTCCTTTCTCCCAAACACTACTGCACAGCCATCGGTGTTGAGATTTCCTGCAACAGCTTTCATCCATCTCCAATCCTGTAATAGTGGCCAGTCTTTTTGATGGGAAGTGTTGCTTGTAGATTCCATCACTTAACGTGCCAATGCTATGTATAAAGTTCAGTTGCTCTGCCTGCCCCTCCCAACGGGGAATTGCCAGGATTAGTCCTATTGTCCCAGATTGTAGTCCATGTGGCATCCATTGATCTGGGCCTTCAATATAGCTGTATTTAAGATTGTCCTCAGTGATGTCCACTCCTTTTCTTTTCAATGACGTGATAATCCTTGTTGCATTGATTTGTCTTGCCCACTTGTTTTCCTGGATGTCTTTAATAGTTTCCTTTAAATCTGCCAACAGCTTTCCTCCAATCATAGAACAGAAAATGGCAGTTCCCACTATTTCATTCTTAATGCTGTTAGCAATGGAAGCAATATTTTCCTCAACTAGATGCAGGTTGTTGGCAATGGTGTGTATGTCATCAACATTGTCTGTCAGTCTATTCACTATAAGGGAGTCAGCTACTCCGCCTATTTTCATAGCATGTCCCATGCCATCAGTAAGGGAGTTTATCCTGCTGTTCAGTCCAATGATGTCTGCTGAATTCCATACTCCCAATCCAGTTCCGACTCCTCCTAAAAGGGCTGCAAGTGTGTCCCGTTTTTCTCGACTCCCTGCTCCAGTCCACTCAATGATGGTCTCTTGTATACTTTGCTCAAACCACTGCCGCTGTGATTCCAGGCACTTTGGAGGAATAGAAAAATCATTAAAATTTAGAATTATTGGGTAGTAAGTCCACCCAACCCCTTGCACAACTGTTTCATGTGTTGGTACCACCACCAATCCGCCTATTGGCCATGGTACCTTCTTCTGATCTTTACAACGTTGCAGCTCCTTTACAGAGACAAATACTTCATCTATTGTTAGAACACACCCCTTTCCAGTATCAAAATTGCAGAATTCCTCTAGATCAGGCTGGGCAGCTATAACTGCAGTGTCCCATTCTCCACCTTCTTCTAATGTTAAGTTACTCACTACTACTGTAGTATTTGTAAACCTCCTTTGTATTGGAGCTCTAAGAGCTAATCCCCTGGTACTATTATGTGGCAAAATAATGTTTACTTGTAACCCTCCACCCTCTTTTACTTCCAATTCCCTGGGCCAAATAAATCTATCTGCTTGAACGTAATGTAACTCCAATCTTTTCAAACTCTCTCCCTTATTTGCGGTATCTTCTGGCCTTATTGCCTGTGTCCCCATTCCTACTGTGATACAGATTATACTTATCCATCCTGTAACAAGGATCCACCACAATCTTCTGTTGAGACGCATCTTCATTCTTATACAGCCTTGCTCTGTGGGAACACTAGATTCCATCATTAGAAACATTTACATACACAAACAAAAAAATAAAAAATATCTTTTTGCAAGTTTGTTCACGGCCCTGTAATCAATGGTAAGTCTCCATGATGAGGCTGCTTTTTCATCACCATTCCCTTTTAACACAGCTTTTCTCACAGGCCAACATGGTGAGTTACATGCATACCCATTTCCAGATTTAATTATTCCACGTCTCTCCAGTATTTCTATCATCTCGGTGATTGATGCCAGTGATTCTCTTGGGACTGGATATTGCTTTTGCCATTGTGGGTCTCCTCCTTCCAACAAGACCATTCCTTTCATTCTTCCACAGTCTAATTTATCTGTAGCCCAAACAGGTATGTCTTGGATTAGCTTCTGCAGCCATTCTGGTTGTCCGTCTAGTTTCAGTTTGTTTTTTTTCAGACTTTTTATCGGAGAGACAATATATGCCATTGGGAGCACAACCCCTTTCGTCAACTCTGTACTTACCTGATTCACCTTTTCTGTCTTCCACAAACAAAAATTGGCAAGATCTACAATGAAATTTCCTTTTTTTAAAGCTTCTATTCCCAATATTTCCTCTGGCCAACCCACTATTGCTTCTACTTGTATTGCTTTTTCCCCAACTGCTACATCAATTGGACCTGCTCTAACCTCCTGTGGATTCCCAGTAACTCCCATAATACTTACTGAAGAATCCCCATTTTTGACCCTGTTGGTCATTGTAACTGCTGCTCCTGTATCTACCAACATATTTTTCCCTACCCCTGCGATGACTGTATAAATGGTAGACCGACCTGCCTCATCCATGGTTAAATTAGCTGAGTGAATGAGATGCTGAGGCGCAGGGGTTGGGATTTGTCATTGTGACTCACTTCTGCTCTGTCCCTCTTTTATCATCTTTGCCTCATTTTCCTTCAATTTCCTCTCTGACTCAGCTACCTTGTTTTTAAGTATGTGATTTTCCTCTTTTATCCTATCCTTCTGTCTCCTGAGTTCCCATTAGCCCATGTTACCATTTCTCTCTCCCTCCTGATTAGCCCTCCAGTTGCTGCCATCCCTATTCCTATAGTCCCTAGGTGGATCTCTCCATCTTTTGGTCTCCAGTTTTGATCATCCTTCTTGTTCTGGGGTACATCCCACGTCTGGTTTCTCCATTTACCATCTATATCTCTACCAGACTCGACCTTAAATGTTCTTACAGCTGAAACAGAGCAGGCCTGTTCTGTGAAAGGATGCTTGATCCACCACTTATCAGCTCTAGTTAGTACCAATTACAAGTCTGTTGGTGTTGGATCAAAAAGCCTGACAAATTCTTGACACTCCCGGGGAAGGGCTTCCATTACTTTTGCTATATGTTCTGGTGAGCCCAGCACTAGAGGCTGTTGAGGTTGTCGTAGAGTATACCAAAAAAATATCCTTTGAGCTACCTCTCTAGGACCATCTGTTGGCCTCATGGTAATAGTTGCTATTTCTTTCTCTATGCTAAGTAGATAGAAATTAGTTGCAGCAATTCTTCCTGCCTGATCAGACACACTGTTATTAAATCCCAATAGTCTACTAGCCACAGGACCCATAGCGTATTCTAACAGTTCTGTCCATTCCTCTAAGTTAAGACCTCCTTTTTTAGCTCTATCTGCTCCCCTCATAAACCAATGTGTAAACGTATTAAAGTTGTTAGTTGGCATACTTCCCCACCATTTCTGGAAATTGTCTTTATCTGCCATAGACATCGGTCGAGTCTGCATAGAAAATCCTGTAGGTGTTTGCCTTGCATTAAATAATTCTGAAACAATAACTGGTGCTTGTGGTATGGTATCTACTTGTGGAACAGAATAACATAAGAAATCTTTTCTATCTTGGTTCATTTTTGGCACTGGTTCTTTATTTTGTGCCACGAACATATCCAGATCTGGATATATTTTGGCAATGTCTCTGACTCCTTATATCCCTTCTAACTTTGTTTTATTTTTATAGTCTATTATTATGTTTTGAAGTTCTGTTATTTTTACTCCATAAGCATCCCTCTGCTCTTCTATTTCCATTAACTCCCTTTCTAGTTCCCCAACAATTGTAGTTGTTCTCAAAGCTGCAATTTTTAAACAATCCCTTTTGTCCATTGCTTCCTCCATTTTATTTGTTGTTTCCAAATTATGCTGCCGTAATTCTACAACTAAGTCTATTAGGCCTCCTATTGTGGCTACAACAGCTTGTGTGACCAAACTTTTTCTTTTCTTTGTTCTATACTTTTTGTTATTTACAATTTGTGTTAGAACATCCATTAATCTCTCCTCTTTTTCACTGTCTGGGTTTGCTGGCTCTGGAAGCTCATATGGACCATCATGTTTTTGAATATGTTTCCTAAAGTACTCACGCACTTCTGTGGGAAAGTATTTGGCCCCTTGAAAAGACATTCCTACTCTTTTACTCACCCAAGTAAGAATCCAAATCAATTTGCGACTAAAGTAGCATGCTTCTGAGTAGCCAACAATAGTTGATGACTATTCAGTAGGCCAGGTGTAATATGTAGAAAAATAGACTAGTACCCACAATGCAAATTATACTTACCTTAGTATGGTGAAGGTAATACTTGCTAATTAACTTAAAATATAATTGCAAGGCCTGCAGGGTAGGAGATATACCTGAACTAGGATATGCAAGACACCCAAAAAGTATAAGGTATGGAAGCCTATAGTGTATTAAAATGCACGCCTGAAATAATATATATATATATATATATATATATATATATATATAATATTTAAAATGGTTTATTTATTTATTTTTCTCCAGGCCTGAACTATGATAAAGGATTAGAGAAAGAAAAAGAAAGAAGAGAAAAAAAAAAAAAAAAAAGATTTTTTTTTTTCTTTAAAAAAAAAATAAATAAATAATAGTATTAACAAACTCAGGTATTTGAAACACACAACAAAACTAATTGTGGCCTGATGCCCAAGCTTGTAGGCCCAAATCAGCATTCAAATACACAAAGAAGCCGCATGGAGCCTACTATATTGTATTCAAATGCAGGGCTAGGCCTGTACTCTGATAGTCAAAGCACAACAAAACTCAACTCAGATAAACCCACAAAAACAACCTGTATGATATATTTGTTTTATGTAGCAAAATAAGCTAGTACGAACAAAACTCAACTCAGAAGCTAGTACGATATAAAGGATTAAAAATAATAATTGAGGCCTGATGCCCAAGCTTGTATATTAAAAATGGAGGCTTGAATCAGCATTCAAATACACAAAGAAGCCGCATGGAGCCTACTATATTGTATTCAAATGCAGGGCTAGGCCTGTACTCTGATAGTCAAAGCACAACAAAACTCAACTCAGATAAACCCACAAAAACAACCTGTATGATATATTTGTTTTATGTAGCAAAATAAGGTAGTACGAACAAAACTCAACTCAGAAGCTAGTACGATATAAAGGATTAAAAATAATAATTGAGGCCTGATGCCCAAGCTTGTATATTAAAAAGGGAGGCCCAATCTAGACTCCACACACAATCAGCACTTGATTTCCCATGCAGAGGATAATTAGAAAAAAGTATTTTTTTTTTCTTCCCCCAAAAAATAAATCTATCTATTAATGTGATATTACCTCATAAATAACCTTTGTAGAAGTCTAAAATTCGTGGTCGCCAAATGTGGTGTATCACCAAAGTAATATATATATATATTACACAAGGTTCGTCTACATTAAAAGGTATTTATTAAAAGGCAACAACACAATACTATAAATGTATCACAAACACACAGCCCAGACCCACGGAGCAACAACCCTTTTTAAATCTATCTACCTATATAGTAATCCCCTTCCCCAAACGCTTGATCTCACCCACGGTTAGGCCATCGCCATCCCCATCACCATCACCAACACCTCCAAGGAAGAAAACAGGAAGCAACAGCAGTTTCCTGCCTGGATATACCCTTAGTTGCATCACTTCCTCCAGCAATTGTGGGAGGGAAGCAAAGACTCCCAGCCCTCCCACCTAGACCTGTTTAAGGAGGTCCTGAATTACCATGCAAGGAAGACAAGTTACCACAAAGACTACATGGTTAAATCTCTCGTTGAGCAGTAAATAGTTTTTTTTTTTTATTAATTCCTGAAAGTTTTAATTTGGGGTTTTCCAACTACTAGCTATGTGTATTTTTTCTTTCAAAAAATATTTTATTAGGTCAATCTTAAACATTTTAGAAGCTAGTAAGCATGTTTCTTCCCATAGTCTTATGACTGCCAAACACTCCCACCAGACATGAATAAATGTAGCCTCATTACCACTGTTCCTAAAACATGAGCTGCTCCGTTTTGGATCCCATTTATTAGCTTAAAAGGAGTAATATATGTCCTGTGTAGGACCTTTATTGAAGTCTCAAGCAGACTATAATTTAAAGATCTCCTACTTAAGCCTTGCCAACTTTTATCCCATGTGCTATCTGCCAACTCGGTGCCCAAATCCCTCTCCCAGGCTTTGGTATAGTCTGGTTTGTTTGCCCATGAGTTTTCATTAAATAGTTCATACATGAGGCTAATAATACCAGGCTGAAAGGGGGAATCCCTAAATTTTTTGAGTAGCCAGGTGTTTCTTTGGGGGGTTCCCCTACCACTTATCGTATATATAAAATGATGTATCCATATTACTGTATCCCATGTATAAGGTGACATGCTTACATTTTCCATAAATACCCAGAGCGGCTGATGTGTTTTGGAGAATGCGCCAGAGGAATGAAAACCAGCTGCGCTGCCTTGTAATACAGTTTGAGAGTCGGGTCCCTACCCTCTTTTGGAAAGACTATGAGGTCGGCCTGATTCAATTAAGGCGGCATAGGTTCTCCATTTAGTATAGCGTTAAACAAAGATGTTAGGTGCGGGGGTAAGCAAGGGCTCAAATTTCTTATAGTACAGATGAGTAAAACCGTCTGGCCCTGGGGACTTGCCAAATTTAAGATCTTGGATTGTAGATTTAACTTCCTCTTGGGATATGTCTAGGTTCAAGCTGTCCAATTGAGGTACAGGTATTTTGTGGTCTTCTTGCTGTAGTAGGAAGGACTCTATGTCAGATCCGCTGCAGCGGGATTGGGATGAATATATGGTCTGATAGAAGTTTTGAAATGTTTCTTGGATAGCATTGGGGCTAAAGGAGGTTTGGCCATCAGGTAGTCTAAATATACCATATATTATATCCTCTCTTGGGGGGTAAAGACACTAATAATTCCTCCAATAAAATTCTGCTTTTTTTTTGTGGGCAAGGTCCCTGGTTAGCCCCTTGGGTTATCTGTTAAAAAGAGTGGTGCAGAGACTGTGGGGGCTGTTAGCCTCCTTGTCCCTGTGTGGCCGTTTAGAATCCCTGCTGCTGCATGTTTCAGCTTTATTAAGGTGTAATTGTACAGCGTTTGACTCAAGTAGCTGCCTGTGCTGGGTCAGTTTGGCTTAATTGCTGGGCCCTTTTCCTGCCAAGATTGCGACCGTCAGTCCATGGGCCTCTATGTCCCCTTCACTACCTTTGTCCCCGCTTGTGTGCTTATTTGGGATGGCCCCCCTTTATATCTCCGGCCCGTGGCCTTGTAAGGGTCGCCCCTTCAATCTCTGAGTGTGGATATGCAGGGATGGGGCGTTGAATCAGGCCTACCTTCTTATCTGCTCGCTGCAAGATCAACAATACCTAATTTTTTAGGCATGTGTACATGCCTAATTTTTCTGGCCTCTGGTGCTGCACTGTGGCTTCAACAACCAAACCCCCAAAAAAAGGCACATAACAGGGATTTAACTGAAAGGAGTAGTACTACTTAAAACACCACTCATATCTGGTGTAACAGTAGTGTACATTTAAAACAAACAAAAAAAAATCTACTGTCATAGATTGCATAGCAGTTAGTTGTCTGCAAGCGTGTGTCAGAGCTACAGCGTCTACTCTACCAACTTCTGCAAGTGCACAGTGCCACTCATATCTGATGTCACAGTAGCTTGGACGCATAGTACCAATCTGTCAAAACCTGTAATGATGAATGAGGTCTAGAGTAGCCTGGTTCCCTTATCCTCTACAGGTTGAGACCTAATGTTTGGGTGACTCAAGACCAACACATGAGTAATAGCAGCACACAAACTCAAAGCCGCCATCCTCCTCCTGGTGCAGCATCATAAGCCACATCAACCACTGCTGTCCTCCTTTGCCCCCTCTCAACCATCCGCCACTCCGTCTCTCGCCTTGAGCAGTTCCTGATCATCTGCCTATAGTCAGGTGCTTGTAAAGGAAATGTTTGAGCGTAAGAAGCTAATGTCACAAAGTGCCCCAAAATTGAAGTGATACGACCAACAAAGCATCTTTTTCCATCTCCTGGTTCTAAAAATCCAGGCCTTATACACGCCCCCTGATAGGTAACGTAACAAGTATTAAACTGATAAGAGTAGTACTTACAAACACGTCAATCCTATCTGGTGGCACCTTTGACTGCACGTGCCGTGCCCCAAAATTGAAGTGATATGACCAACAAAGCATCTTTTTCCATCTCCTGGTTTTAAAAATCCAGGCCTTATACACGCCCCCTGATAGGTAACGTAACAAGTATTAAACTAATAAGAGTAGTACTTACAAACACGTCACTCCTATCTGGTGGCACCTTTGACTGCACGTGCCGTGCCCCAAAATTGAAGTGATACGACCAACAAAGCATCTTTTTCCATCTCCTGGTTCTAAAAATCCAGGCATTATACACGCCCCCTGATAGGTGACGTAACAAGTATTAAACTGATAAGAGTAGTACTTACAAACACGTCACTCCTATCTGGTGGCACCTTTGACTGCACGTGCCGTGCCCCAAAATTGAAGTGATACGACCAACAAAGCATCTTTTTCCATCTCCTGGTTCTAAAAATCCAGGCCTTATACACGCCCCCTGATAGGTGACGTAACAAGTTTTAAACTGATAAGAGTAGTACTTACAAACACGTCACTCCTATCTGGTGGCACCTTTGACTGCACGTGCCGTGCCCCAAAATTGAAGTGATACGACCAACAAAGCATCTTTTTCCATCTCCTGGTTCTAAAAATCCAGGCCTTATACACGCCCCCTGATAGGTAACGTAACAAGTATTAAACTGATAAGAGTAGTACTTACAAACACGTCACTCCTATCTGGTGGCACCTTTGACTGCACATGCCGTGCCCCAAAATTGAAGTGATACGACCAACAAAGCATCTTTTTCCATCTCCTGGTTCTAAAAATCCAGGCCTTATACACGCCCCCTGATAGGTGACGTAACAAGTATTAAACTGATAAGAGTAGTACTTACAAACACGTCACTCCTATCTCGTGGCACCTTTGACTGCACGTGCCGTGCCCCAAAATTGAAGTGATACGACCAACAAAGCATCTTTTTCCATCTCCTGGTTCTAAAAAAACAAGCCTTATACACGCCCCCTGATAGGTGACGTAGAAGTATTAAACTGATAAGAGTAGTACTTACAAACACGTCACTCCTATCTGGTGGCACCTTTGACTGCACGTGCCATTCCCCAAAATTGAAGTGATATGACCAACAAAGCATCTTTTTCCATCTCCTGGTTCTAAAAATCCAGGCCTTATACACGCCCCCTGATAGGTAACGTAACAAGTATTAAATTGATAAGACTAGTACTTACAAACACGTCACTCCTATCTGGTGGCACCTTTGACTGCACATGCCGTGCCCCAAAATTGAAGTGATACGACCAACAAAGCATCTTTTTCCATCTCCTGGTTCTAAAAATCCAGGCCTTATACACGCCCCCTGATAGGTGACGTAACAAGTATTAAACTGATAAGAGTAGTACTTACAAACACGTCACTCCTATCTCGTGGCACCTTTGACTGCACGTGCCGTGCCCCAAAATTGAAGTGATACGACCAACAAAGCATCTTTTTCCATCTCCTGGTTCTAAAAATCCAGGCCTTATACACGCCCCCTGATAGGTGACGTAACAAGTATTAAACTGATAAGAGTAGTACTTACAAACACGTCACTCCTATCTGGTGGCACCTTTGACTGCACGTGCCGTGCCCCAAAATTGAAGTGATACGACCAACAAAGCATCTTTTTCCATCTCCTGGTTCTAAAAATCCAGGCCTTATACACGACCCCTGATAGGTGATGTAACAAGTTTAAAACTGATAAGAGTAGTACTTACAAGCACGTCACTCCTATCTGGTGGCACCTTTGACTGCACATGCCGTGCCCCAAAATTGAAGTGATACGACCAACAAAGCATCTTTTTCCATCTCTTGGTTCTAAAAATCCAGGCCTTATACACGCCCCCTGATAGGTGTCGTAACAAGTATTAAACTGATAAGAGTAGTACTTACAAACACATCGCTCCTATCTGGTGGCACCTTTGACTGCACGTGCCGTGCCCCAAAATTTAAGTGATACGACCAACAAAGCATCTTTTTCCATCTCCTGGTTCTAAAAATCCAGGCCTTATACACGCCCCCTGATAGGTGACGTAACAAGTATTAAACTGATAAGAGTAGTACTTACAAACACGTCACTCCTATCTGGTGGCACCTTTGACTGCACGTGCCGTGCCCCAAAATTGAAGTGATATGACCAACAAAGCATCTTTTTCCATCTCCTGGTTCTAAAAATCCAGGCCTTATACACGCCCCCTGATAGGTAACGTAACAAGTATTAAACTGATAAGAGTAGTACTTACAAACACGTCACTCCTATCTGGTGGCACCTTTGACTGCACATGCCGTGCCCCAAAATTGAAGTGATACGACCAACAAAGCATCTTTTTCCATCTCCTGGTTCTAAAAATCCAGGCCTTATACACGCCCCCTGATAGGTGACGTAACAAGTATTAAACCGATAAGAGTAGTACTTACAAACACGTCACTCCTATCTGGTGGCACCTTTGACTGCACGTGCCGTGCCCCAAAATTGAAGTGATACGACCAACAAAGCATCTTTTTCCATCTCCTGGTTCTAAAAATCCAGGCCTTATACACGCCCCCTGATAGGTGACGTAACAAGTATTAAACTGATAAGAGTAGTACTTACAAACACGTCACTCCTATCTGGTGGCACCTTTGACTGCACACACCGTGCCCCAAAATTGAAGTGATACGACCAACAAAGCATCTTTTTCCATCTCCTGGTTCTAAAAATCCAGGCCTTATACACGACCCCTGATAGGTAACGTAACAAGTATTAAACTGATAAGAGTAGTACTTACAAACACGTCACTCCTATCTGGTGGCACCTTTGACTGCACGTGCCGTGCCCCAAAATTGAAGTGATACGACCAACAAAGCATCTTTTTCCATCTCCTGGTTCTAAAACTCCAGGCCTTATACACGCCCCCTGATAGGTGTCGTAACAAGTATTAAACTGATAAGAGTTGTACTTACAAACACATCACTCCTATCTTGTGGCACCTTTGACTGCACGTGCCGTGCCCCAAAATTGAAGTGATACGACCAACAAAGCATCTTTTTCCATCTCCTGGTTCTAAAAATCCAGGCCTTATACACGCCCCCTGATAGGTGACGTAACAAGTATTAAACTGATAAGAGTAGTACTTACAAACACGTCACTCCTATCTGGTGGCACCTTTGACTGCACGTGCCGTGCCCCAAAATTGAAGTGATACGACCAACAAAGCATCTTTTTCCATCTCCTGGTTGTAAAAATCCAGGCCTTATACACGCCCCCTGATAGGTAACGTAACAAGTATTAAACTGATAAGAGTAGTACTTACAAACACGTCACTCCTATCTGGTGGCACCTTTGACTGCACGTGCCGTGCCCCAAAATTGAAGTGATACGACCAACAAAGCATCTTTTTCCATCTCCTGGTTCTAAAAATCCAGGCCTTATACACGCCCCCTGATAGGTGACGTAACAAGTATTAAACTGATAAGAGTAGTACTTACAAACACGTCACTCCTATCTGGTGGCACCTTTGACTGCACGTGCCGTGCCCCAAAATTGAAGTGATACGACCAACAAAGCATCTTTTTCCATCTCCTGGTTCTAAAAATCCAGGCCTTATACACGCCCCTGATAGGTGACGTAACAAGTATTAAACTGATAAGAGTAGTACTTACAAACACGTCACTCCTATCTGGTGGCACCTTTGACTGCACGTGCCGTGCCCCAAAATTGAAGTGATATGACCAACAAAGCATCTTTTTCCATCTCCTGGTTCTAAAAATCCAGGCCTTATACACGCCCCCTGATAGGTGACGTAACAAGTATTAAACTGATAAGAGTAGTACTTACAAACATGTCACTCCTATCTGGTGGCACCTTTGACTGCACGTGCCGTGCCCCAAAATTGAAGTGATACGACCAACAAAGCATCTTTTTCCATCTCCTGGTTCTAAAAATCCAGGCCTTATACACGCCCCCTGATAGGTGACGTAACAAGTATTAAACTGATAAGAGTAGTACTTACAAACACGTCACTCCTATCTGGTGGCACCTTTGACTGCACGTGCCGTGCCCCAAAATTGAAGTGATACGACCAACAAAGCATCTTTTTCCATCTCCTGGTTCTAAAAATCCAGGCCTTATACACGACCCCTGATAGGTGACGTAACAAGTATTA
>JAPZIH010000472.1:0-23358 GCA_027410445.1 Discoglossus pictus
TATATATATATAGAGAGAGAGACAGTGTGTATATATATATATATAGAGAGAGAGACAGTGTGTATATATATATATAGAGAGAGAGACAGTGTGTATATATATATATATAGAGAGAGAGAGACAGTGTGTATATATATATATAGAGAGAGAGACAGTGTGTATATATATATATAGAGAGAGAGAGACAGTGTGTATATATATATATAGAGAGAGAGAGACAGTGTGTATATATATATAGAGAGAGAGACAGTGTGTATATATATATATAGAGAGAGAGAGAGACAGTGTGTATATATATATATAGAGAGAGACAGTGTGTTTATATATATATATATAGAGAGAGACAGTGTGTATATATATATATAGAGAGAGAGACAGTGTGTATATATATATAGAGAGAGAGACAGTGTGTATATATATATATAGAGAGAGACAGTGTGTATATATATAGAGAGAGAGACAGTGTGTATATATATAGAGAGAGAGAGAGACAGTGTGTATATATATATATAGAGAGAGACAGTGTGTATATATATATAGAGAGAGAGAGAGACAGTGTGTATATATATATATAGAGAGAGAGACAGTGTGTGTATATATATATATATAGAGAGAGAGACAGTGTGTATATATATATATATAGAGAGAGACAGTGTGTGTATATATATATATATAGAGAGAGACAGTGTGTATATATATATAGAGAGAGAGAGAGACAGTGTGTATATATATATATTAGAGAGAGACAGTGTGTATATATATATATAGAGAGAGAGAGCAGTGTGTATATATATATTTAGAGAGAGAGAGACAGTGTTATATATTATATATATATAGAGAGAGACAGTGTGTATATATATATAGAGAGACAGTGTGTATATATATATATAGAGAGAGAGACAGTGTGTATATATATATATAGAGAGAGAGACAGTGTATATATATATAGAGAGAGAGACAGTGTGTATATATATATATATATATAGAGAGAGAGACAGTGTGTATATATATATATATAGAGAGAGAGACAGTGTGTATATATATATATAGAGAGAGAGAGACAGTGTGTATATATATATATAGAGAGAGAGACAGTGTGTATATATATATATAGAGAGAGAGAGACAGTGTGTATATATATATATATAGAGAGAGACAGTGTGTATATATATATATATATAGAGAGAGACAGTGTGTATATATATATATATATAGAGAGAGAGACAGTGTGTATATATATATATATAGAGAGAGAGACAGTGTATATATATATATAGAGAGAGAGAGAGACAGTGTATATATATATATAGAGAGAGAGACAGTGTGTATATATATATAGAGAGAGAGAGACAGTGTGTATATATATATAGAGAGAGAGACAGTGTGTATATATATATAGAGAGAGAGACAGTGTGTATATATATATATAGAGAGAGAGACAGTGTGTATATATATATATATAGAGAGAGAGACAGTGTGTATATATATATATAGAGAGAGAGAGACAGTGTGTATATATATATATAGAGAGAGAGACAGTGTGTATATATATATATATAGAGAGAGAGAGACAGTGTATATATATATATATAGAGAGAGAGACAGTGTGTATATATATATATATAGAGAGAGAGAGACAGTGTATATATATATATAGAGAGAGAGACAGTGTGTATATATATATATAGAGAGAGAGACAGTGTGTATATATATATATAGAGAGAGAGACAGTGTGTATATATATATAGAGAGAGAGAGAGACAGTGTGTATATATATATAGAGAGAGAGACAGTGTGTATATATATATAGAGAGAGAGAGACAGTGTGTATATATATATAGAGAGAGAGACAGTGTGTATATATATATATAGAGAGAGAGAGACAGTGTGTATATATATATATAGAGAGAGAGACAGTGTATATATATATATAGAGAGAGAGACAGTGTGTATATATATATAGAGAGAGAGACAGTGTGTATATATATATATAGAGAGAGAGACAGTGTGTATATATATATATAGAGAGAGAGAGACAGTGTGTATATATATATATAGAGAGAGAGACAGTGTATATATATATATAGAGAGAGAGACAGTGTGTATATATATATAGAGAGAGAGAGACAGTGTGTATATATATATATATATATAGAGAGAGACAGTGTATATATATATATATAGAGAGAGAGACAGTGTGTATATATATATATAGAGAGAGAGAGACAGTGTATATATATATATATATAGAGAGAGAGACAGTGTGTATATATATATATATAGAGAGAGAGAGACAGTGTGTATATATATATATAGAGAGAGAGACAGTGTGTATATATATATATAGAGAGAGAGACAGTGTGTATATATATATAGAGAGAGAGAGACAGTGTGTATATATATATATAGAGAGAGAGACAGTGTATATATATATATATATAGAGAGAGAGACAGTGTATATATATATATATAGAGAGAGAGACAGTGTGTATATATATATATAGAGAGAGAGACAGTGTGTATATATATATATAGAGAGAGAGACAGTGTGTATATATATATATATAGAGAGAGAGACAGTGTATATATATATATATAGAGAGAGAGACAGTGTGTATATATATATATAGAGAGAGAGACAGTGTGTATATATATATATAGAGAGAGACAGTGTATATATATATATATAGAGAGAGACAGTGTGTATATATATATATAGAGAGAGAGACAGTGTATATATATATATATATAGAGAGAGACAGTGTGTATATATATATATATAGAGAGAGAGAGAGACAGTGTGTATATATATATATAGAGAGAGAGAGAGAGACAGTGTGTATATATATATATAGAGAGAGAGAGACAGTGTGTATATATATATATATAGAGAGAGAGAGAGAGACAGTGTGTATATATATATATAGAGAGAGAGACAGTGTGTATATATATATATATATATAGAGAGAGACAGTGTGTATATATATATATAGAGAGAGACAGTGTATATATATATATATAGAGAGAGACAGTGTATATATATATATATATAGAGAGAGAGACAGTGTGTATATATATATATAGAGAGAGAGACAGTGTATATATATATATATATAGAGAGAGAGACAGTGTGTATATATATATATAGAGAGAGAGAGAGAGACAGTGTGTATATATATATATATATAGAGAGAGAGACAGTGTATATATATATAGAGAGAGAGAGACAGTGTGTATATATATATATAGAGAGAGAGAGAGACAGTGTGTATATATATATATATAGAGAGAGAGACAGTGTGTATATATATATATAGAGAGAGAGAGACAGTGTGTATATATATATATAGAGAGAGAGACAGTGTGTATATATATATAGAGAGAGAGAGACAGTGTGTATATATATATATATAGAGAGAGAGACAGTGTATATATATATATATAGAGAGAGAGAGAGACAGTGTATATATATATATATATATAGAGAGAGAGACAGTGTGTATATATATATATATATATAGAGAGAGAGACAGTGTGTATATATATATATAGAGAGAGAGACAGTGTGTATATATATATATATAGAGAGAGAGAGACAGTGTGTATATATATATATATAGAGAGAGACAGTGTGTATATATATATAGAGAGAGAGAGACAGTGTGTATATATATATATATATAGAGAGAGACAGTGTATATATATATATAGAGAGAGAGAGACAGTGTGTATATATATATATAGAGAGAGAGACAGTGTGTATATATATAGAGAGAGAGACAGTGTGTATATATATATATAGAGAGAGAGAGAGACAGTGTGTGTATATATATATATATAGAGAGAGAGAGACAGTGTATATATATATAGAGAGAGAGAGACAGTGTGTATATATATATATAGAGAGAGAGACAGTGTGTATATATATAGAGAGAGAGACAGTGTGTATATATATATATAGAGAGAGAGAGACAGTGTGTATATATATATATATAGAGAGAGAGACAGTGTATATATATATATATAGAGAGAGAGAGAGACAGTGTATATATATATATATATAGAGAGAGAGACAGTGTGTATATATATATATATATATAGAGAGAGAGACAGTGTGTATATATATATATAGAGAGAGAGACAGTGTGTATATATATATATATATAGAGAGAGAGAGACAGTGTGTATATATATATATATAGAGAGAGACAGTGTGTATATATATATATATAGAGAGAGAGACAGTGTGTATATATATATATATATAGAGAGAGACAGTGTATATATATATATATAGAGAGAGAGACAGTGTGTATATATATATATAGAGAGAGAGACAGTGTGTATATATATAGAGAGAGAGACAGTGTGTATATATATAGAGAGAGAGACTCCCCCAAGTCGTTACCCAGGATGACATCAGCTGGTAAGTCCTGCATGAGGCCCACTTCCACATTCCCCGACCCCGCTCCCCAATCCAAATGTACTTTAGCAGTGGGAATTTTGTAAATCGCCCCCCCTGCCACCTGGACTGCCACATATTCTCCAGTGAGCTGGTGCTTGGGGACTAGGGTTATGGTGGCCCCAGAATCGCGCAGACCCTGAAGGCGTTTTCCCTCTACGTGTACCCCTTGGCGGTGTCCCTGTCGGTTGTCTGCAGCTGCTTGTACTGGGTTAACCTCGTGGAGGGTGCCCAAAGATTCTTCATTAGACCGGGTCCCGAAGAAAGGTTGTCGAGGCTCATTCTGGTAGCAGTGTACTGCTGCCCGGTTTGCAGGGGAATTAGTTGGAGTATTCCACGTGGAGCGGTTTCTGTTTCTGGGACAGTCTCTCTGCATGTGGCCCTGCTGGTTACACGTGTGGCACCTGATGTACCGTGGAGGGGTTTGGTAGTTCCCACCACCCGGACGCAGTGCTGGGGTGGGGTTAATGGTGGGAGGTGGGTTAGCAGCTCCCAAGATGGACCGTGCCTGTGCCCGCTGTGCCCACCTGGCGGCGTCAGTTAAGATGCGCGGTTTCCGATCCCTCAGCCAGTTTTGTAAACCCGGGGTTAACCCCTGGAAGAATTGCTCCAGTAGCAGTAATTGTAGCATGTCCTCCACTGTGGTTGCTTGTGTGGCTTGCACCCAACCTTTGCCCGCCCTAGTTAAGCGGTGCGCCCACTCCATGTGAGTATCTTTCTCCGTCTTTCGGCTTTCTCGGAACCGCTGCCGGTATGCCTCCGGGGTAATTGCGTACCTGTCCAGGATCACCTGCTTTACTTTCTGGTAGTCTCTGCTATCCTCGTCTGGCATGGTGCGGTAGGCTTCTGCTGCCTGGCCCGCTAGCTTACCCACCAACAGGGGTACCTGGTCGGCGGCATTGATCTCATGTAATTGGCATAACCTCTCAAAGTCATGTAAGTAGCCATCGATGTCTTCGGTCTCCACATAGTTTTTAAAAGCATGGTACAGGATTTTAGGCTTCCCCGGTACTATGTGTGGTGTGATTAGGGACCCCTCTCCGGACCTCAGGTCTGCCCGCTGCTTTTCCATTATGTAGTCGTGGACATCTGCCATAATCCTTTCCAAGGTTTCTGTGGGAGGCGTACCTGGGAAATAGGCCAGTCTGCATTGGAGTTCTCTTCCAAACTCATTCTGTGTGCTGTCCATAAGAGGTGCTGCAGCAGCTGCCCGGTCTCCCTCCATGAGTTCAGCAATAAGGGTAGCTTTGGTTTTATTGCTGGCAATAATCCCCCTTGCTTCCAATAGCCCGTTTCAAGTTGGTATAGTCTGTCCCCATTCACTATCCGTTCGGGTCTATTCACATACCCTTTCCTTTCGGTTCCATACGAAATAGCAAATTTCCCAAATGGCTGTAACTGCCGAACAACGGTCTGCTGTGAGGTTTGAATCCCGTCGCTGCCATCAATTGTAACGGAGTTGGAACACAAAGTCCAGTATCTCCACTGGTATACTGTAAAATATCCAAGAAGCACTGCAGTCTCACAAGCCCCAAGCTCCCATATTGGACGACACTCAATTGGGAGTCAAAGAATACTGACTGTATTTTGTTATCCAGAAGTATATATACATCTCTTCTCACAGGTAATACACATCCCACTATTTGGCCACACAATACACATAGAGAGACAATAGGTGTGGTCACACCTCCCTGATGCTACCTGGCTACTTTTATACAATACAGACATTGAGTAGATTATCCTTCTCTTTGTGCTATCTCTCACAAACACTTTACACAATAGACTTTCCTATCACAGGAGCCCCTGTGATAGGATTATCTTTTAGGCTAGCAGACCAACATATCTACAGTATAGCAATGTGATCATATTTTAACCATAAGAATAAAATAACCATAAAACAGGGTTTTTCTTCACACTCTGCATCCGAAGTGCATAGCAAAACTGCAGATACTTTGTCCGAGTATTTAAAGGGCCAGAACCAGTCTAATAAAATCCACTATGCTTAAATAACATACAGTTCAAACACAGGCAATAATCAATGCAAAAGTCTCTTGTGGCTGCTTCTGCCACAAGCACATAACATATTTATTTTAAAGAAGTTTTTAGTTAGTAAATATCTATCTAAAAGCAAGGTTTTCACTAACTTAAAACTTCTTTAAAAAAAATATGTGATGTGCTTATTTAGAGCCCTATTCAATTGGCCAAATTGCAATTGAATGAGGGCCTATGTAACAATTAATTAGTTGTTAAATAATTATTAATAGTATAGTATTTGAGGATGAATGAAGAGTTAGTCCATCAAGTTCAACCTTTTTAGATCTCTATTGATCTTTTTAATATGTGGACTATTAATTATTAATTGTTAATCGATCCAGAGAAAGCAAACAGAAAAAAACATTGAAACTTTGCCAATTGTCTTATAAGGGGAAACTGGCGATCAAATTTCTCCCTGGATCAATACTCCTTCGCTATTTATCGAGGATAGCCTTGAATGCCCTCTTTATTCAAAAATACATCTAACCCCTTTTTGAAGTTGTCTATCGAATTCGCTGTCACCGCCTCCTTTGGTAGAGAATTCCACAGATTAACCACCCTTACTGTGAAGAACCCTTTTCTTTCTTTAAGGTGGAATCTTTTTACTTCTAACCTCAGGATGTCCTCTTGTCAGTTGAAAACCTCTTGGCACAAAAAGCTCCCCTGACAAATCTTTATACTGACCCTGGATGTATTTATATAAGGTAATCATATCTCCTCTTAGGGGGCTTTTTTCTAGAGAAAATAAGTGTAATTTGGTTAGTCTTTCTTCATAACTTAGCCCCTCCATTCCCCTTATTAGTTTTGTTGCCCTTCCCCCACCTGTATATGGTGAAACCATTGTTTATATACCGTATGCATTTTAAACAGGCTTTATATACAGTAAGTGGTATTGCTCACAGCAAAAGAAACCTGTCTGCGTGTCTCACTTTTGGATGTTCTGGCCGTGAACAAACTCCTGCAGTCTCCGTTAGGGAGGGATGAGGGAATCTGCCTGTGTTTCCTTGCGCGGAGTCACGTGCGCGCGCTGCAGTCCTGTCACTTCCTCCTCTTCACTTCATGATGAGGCGCGGCACGCAGCCATGGAGGCAAATACGGTAGACGGAGGGACCACACTTATTTGCGGGGGGTGCCTTATTTTACATTTTTTTCTAAAAAGGGGGGGCTGTCTTATTTGATGGCCCTGCCTTATCATCGGGGAGACACGGTAGCTGCATTTCCAATCTGTAACAATAATTGTATTTCCTCACTTTCAGCTATATTTGGGGGTTTATAGCATACTCCTACCAAGATGCGTTTAGAATTGGCTGCTCCGCTATTTAGCTCAACCCACAAGGATTCACTGATGCCGTTAGTGCCAGCATAAATATCTTCTCTGACTATAGGCTTAAATTCAGGCTTAACATACAGACAGATCCCTCTTCCTGTTTTACCATTGCCTCTATCTTTCCTAAATAGGTTACAACCATCCAGATTAACAGTCCAGTCATGAGAGGCGCTCATCGCGAGACCCCCCAGCCTCGCAGTACCCCCAGTGCCTCCCCCCTCTTACCTTCATCAGCTGCTCCTGCTGCTGTCCATCGCGTCTTCTGCGTCAGGACCCGGCATATGCTAATGACGTGACGTCACATGCGTGTCACATCATTACCATATGCCGGGTCCCAAAGACCCAATGGACAGCAGCAGGAGTCCTAGGGCTCACATCCCCGCTCCTCCCTCCCCTCATCCTCCCCTTCCCCCTCTCCAATTAACCCCCACCCCCCTCACTTACCTTCATTGCGCTGCTCCTGCTGCTGTCCATCGCGTCTTCTGTGTCGGGACCTGGCATATGGTAATGACGCGACGCGCATGTGACATCACGTCATTAGCATATGCCGGGTCCCGACACAGAAGACGCGCTGGACAGCAGCAGCGCAATGCAGGTAAGTGAAGGGGGGGGGGGGGGCATTAAATGGAGAGGGGGAAAGGGAGGATGAGGGGAGGGAGGAAGAGAATGAGGGGAGGGAGGAGGAGAATGAGGGGAGGGAGGAGGATGAAAAGGGGGGAGGGAAACACGGGGGAAAGAGACTTATGGGAGGGGGGAAAGAGACTTATGGGAGGGGGAAAGAGACACAGGGGAGGGGGAAAGAGACACAGGGGAGGGAGGAAAGAGACATAAGGGAGAGTGAAAGAGACACAGGGAAGGGGAGAAGAGACACAGGGGAGGGGAGAAGAGACACAGGGGAGGGGGGAAAGAGACACAGGGAAGGGGGGAAGCAACACAGGGGAGGGGGGAAGAGGGACAGGGAAGATGGGGGAAGAGACACAGGGAAGATGGGGGAAGAGACACAGGAAGATGGGGGAAGAGACACAGGAAGATGGGGGAAGAGACACAGGAAGATGGGGAAGAGACACAGGGAAGAGACACAGGGAAGATGGGGGAAGAGACAAGAGAGGGAGAGCAGGGCAAACAGACACAGAGGGAGTAGAGGGGGCAATTACAATTGTATTGGGCAAGTCGCTAGTATATAAATAAAATGTGACTGGTTGTTGGTGGGAAATGCCATGTTGGGAGGTGGTGGAAAAATATGGATTAGTTCATTGTTATGTAATCAAATATAAAAAGGTTGTATCTATGATTTCTGTTAGTTGCAGTCTGGTGAGTGAATTAGTGGCAGCCATTTTGGATGTATTTGCTGCTAAGTCACATATTTTCTAATAAAAACAATAAAAAGAACCAGAGGTTTCTGTTTTGGAGTCATGCCTGAGTTTCAGAGTGAAATGTGGTCTGTGAGTATAATTTTCCACAACACCTCCCTCCCCTGTGTCTCTTTCACCCGTCTCCCAGCCCTATTTTCGCGCCCCCCTCCCCTATGTCTCTTTCTTCCCTCTCCCTCCCCTGTGTCTCATGTCACCCTCTCATGTGCCTCCTTTCCCCTCCCCCCCGTGTCTCTTCCGCCTCTCCCTTCACCTTTCTCTCTCACCCTCTCCCTTTGTCTCTTCCCTCCCGTGTCTTCTCCCTCTCTCCCATGTGTCTCTTCTCCCTGTCTCATCCCCCCTCCCTCCCCTGTGTCTCTCCCCCATCCCTCTCCCTGTGTCTCTTCCCCTCCCGTTTCTCTTCCCCCTCCCTCCCTTGTGTTTCTTCCCTCTCTCTTCCCCTCTCCCTCCTGTGTTTCTTCTCCCCCTCTACCTTCCCGTGTCTCTTCCCCCCTCCTGTGTCTCCTTTCGCCCTCTCCTGTGTATCTCCACCCCCTCCCCCTGTCTCCATCCCCTGGGTCTCTTCCCCCAGTCTCCCTCCCTCCACCATCTCCCTCCCCATGCCCCCCCTATCTCTCTCCCCCCTTCCCCCACATGTCTCTCCCCCCTGTGTCTCTTTCCCTCCTCTAACCCTGTGTCTCTTCTCCCCCTCCCTCCTGTTTCTTTCCCCTCTCCTGTGCCCCCTTTCCCTCCCGTGTCTTCCCCCCTTCCCTATGTCTCTTTCCCCCTCTTCCTACTGTGATGGAGTGCCATTAGGGGTCACAAGAGAGCTCTGTAAGACTTCTCCCCTGAGAATGAAAGGAGTTAATTCCATTCAGTTATCAGTGGCTAAATGGAAGCAGCCTAGCTGTGAACTGCTTTTAAAAGCAGCAGAGAGATGGGTGGAGTCTCTCTCACTTAGGCTTGGGCCTAAGAGCCGTGGGCAGTGTGTATTGCAGGAGGAAGCCCTGAACAGCTCAGCTGCCTCTGGGATGCTGAGAGCTGGGATTTGTGCTGGAGCGAGACAGTCAGGAAGGCTGCGGAGTTCCAGAGTTTGCGCACAGAGAAGACCTCTGTCATATTGGAGATATTCCACTGAGATAGGATTATCTGAAGACACCATCCCTAAGAAGCCGGGAGGAATAAGGGATAAAAGGTTGGTGCCAATGCATATTATTCTCATTGTATCCAGAGAAGGATTACAAAGGTCCCAGGGAGAAGAAGAGTGCATTGAGAGTGAGAGTAAGAGTTCCTCATTACAAGAGGGTGACAAGGGCACTATGCTTCACAAACAATTGATAGAAGCTGTAGAGGAAAAGGCAAATAAGAGACTGTATGTTTCCTGGCCACAAGGTGGCGATATAACAAAGATAAGAGACTGTTTGTTTCCTGGCCACAAGGTGGCGATATATATCACAAATAAGAGACTGTTTGCATCCTGACCACAAGGTGGCACTTCCTGTCACAGATAAGCTGCGCAGGATATAGTCAGGGCGTTCCTGAGTATAGTAAGCACGATTATGTAGGGTTTTATTTTATCGCTGAATACAAGCACTATTATTTTGTTCTGTTTATGCTACCCAATAAACAGCAGTAAAAATCTGACAAGCCTGCTGTGTCTTCCTCCCTGGGTAAAAGAGATAAGAAAGTGCAGGACGCAAACCCCACAGTTGGTGTCAGAAGTGGGATGCTAAATTGTCTGTATTAAGAAGACAGCCCACCTTACAAGATGTCCATGGAGGAACTAGTGAAAGCCCTGGTAGATGCCACTACACGCCAGAAAGTGGGCGGAGCTTGTCAGCAGGAATGGCAAAAAGTAATTGCAGCGGACGGAGCCCATGCTGCAAAAGAGGGTAAACTAAGAGGTGCTGCTGCATGTTTGGGAGAGGTCACAGAGAAGTGGCGGCGACAAGCAGAGGAGGGAATAATCTGCATGAGAGAGGCCACAGAGAAGTGGCAACGACAAGCAGAGGAGAGAATAATCGGCATGAGAGAGGCCACAGCTGCTCAGCAAGAGTACAATAGAAAGTGGGCCATCCAGTTAGCCCAGAGTGAAGCTATACTGGAAAAATATAGAAAAGATGTGGCCAGAGTTAGAGCCAATGAACTTCTTCTGGAGCTGACAGAGGATGATGATGTGATCATATACCTCACCATTTTTGAGAGAACAGCCATTAGGGAGGCGTGGCACAAACGGTACTGGGTCAGCCTCATTGCCCCGTATTTGACGGGCGAAGCTCAGAAAGCTTATCTGAGCTTGAATGAAGAAAAGAAAGAAAACTATGATGACCTCAAAGCTGCGATCCTTGCCAGAGTTGGAGTTACCCGGGATGTCAGAGCACAGAGAATCAGTACCCAGAATGAACAGAAGGCGTACTTTACAGCCAGCATAAAGGCGCTGGGGGTGCAACAAGCTAGCCGGAGAAGTGCTCCTATACTTCAACCACACGAGAAAGGTGCGACTGGCATGACAAGGAGAGATTTCCATCCAAATATTATGGACACCCCATTGGAGCTTGGCGTTCAGAAGTCATTTGATGATATTGTCAAAGATAGACAAGCAAGGAACTGGCGGGCTGACAGAGGAGCCGCCACAGAGACGGCAGGAGCCGCCACAGAGACGGCAGGAGCCGCCACAGAGACGGCAGGAGCCGCCACAGAGACGGCAGGAGCTGCTGATGAGAATGCAGAGTGCACAAAAGAAACTGCAGAGACAGTAACAGATAATGCTGAGAAAGCAAAAGAGCATGCTAGTGCAGACAGAATGGCCTTAGAGGAGGAGAAACGGCATTCTTTAAGGCTCCAAGGACAATTTAAAGTCAAGCTTGAGGAGCTTCAGATGAGAGAGCAGGAGATGAAGAAAGAAATGGAATCTGTTATCCAGTCCAAAAACAGGAAGGTTCAAGAGTTGCACAAGCAGCTACATGAAATGGAAGCAGAGAAAAATGTCTCCATGGATAACTTCTCACGTCAGAAGAGTGAGCTGGAATACAGTCGTGAGAAAGAGGAGAGACTGATTCTGAAACTGGAGACAGCAGCACACACAGTAAAAAGACTGGAAGAAGATATTGAATCGGAAAGAGCAGCCCATCGGGAGTCTAAGGTTAACTCTGAAGTTATCCAGTTGCGGATCCTGGACCTTGAGTCTTCACTTCAAGTGGAAAAGGCCAGCTACTCGCAAAGTGCATCCGACTTAGAGATGATAAAAAACCAGTTCAGAGAAGTGGAAGCTGCTTATAACAGAGAAAAGAAACGGGCTGACCGCAATGCAGAAAAACTCAAGGAGTACACACTGTCCCAGACAGGACATATGACGCAGAGCATGGAGATGTGTCATACCAAACCAGACCAGCGAGAGGTAAAGATGATGCCAGACTATATTCCTGAATGGCAGAGGATGCCTGCATTTGAGGACTACAGAGTGTCCTACAGGAATGAGAAACTGATGCCAATTTGGGAGCAGAGGAAGAATACTCCCAAGTCTAAGCTGGAAAACATGGGGGACATCCTGAAGATGGAAGGATTGACCCAGGAAGTAGCTGAAATCACTGCTAGGTGTACAGCCCTCCAAGTACAGATCACCAAGCTAGAACAAGAGAAGAGCTCCACCAATGCAGAACTAGAAACCCAGAGAGCCCGGTTTGATTCTGAGAAACTGCAGCTAGAGGGAATAATTACCAATCTGCAGACATCCCTTTCAGAGAACACTGTACAGAAGGAGAGACAAGACCAAGCGGCTCAAACTCAAGAGGAGCAGCTGATTTGTCAAATAACCACGTTGAAACTGGAAATCTCCAAGCTGAAAACAGTATTAATGCAAAAGGACAAGGAGCTTGAGGGACTCCAATATCGGGTGGAAGATGAGAAGAGGCAGAAGGAGCAGGTGATTGAAGACATGCAAATAAATGAAGAGTCATCAAGACAAAATATAGCTGGACTCAACCACCAAGTGGACAATCTAAGCAGTATATTGAAGCAAACTGAGGACAAGCTAGCAAAGTTCACCAGAAAACTGGAGAGCAAGGCCCGGCAGATGGTTCAGTTAACGGAAGAGCACAATAAGGTGATTAGTGAGAGAGAGTCAACTCTTAATGTGTTTAATGAGTACAAATCCACAAATGAACAAGAATTAAACTCTTTAAACCAAGCTGTTGAGATTCTGGAGAAAGGTCTTCAATCAAGTTTGGCCACGTCCGAGGAGCTAAAAAAGGAAAAATCAGAGTTGGCAGTTAAAGTGCAAGAACGGGATGCAACCATCCTTGATCTAATTGCTAAATGCCAGAATCTGTACACTGAGAATGAGGCGCAAAGTAAGACTCACGCAGCCTCAATGGAGTCTCTAAAGACGCAACTAATTGAGAAGGACAACCAGTTACGGCTTTATGAACAAAGAATCTCTGGGAAGGAGGTAATGACAGAAGAAATCCTTCACCTAAAAGAACAATTGCTTGCTATGGAAGAGACAGAGAAAAAGAAAGACATTATTTCTGTCTCTAATAAAGAGAGAGCGAGTGTAGTCCAAGAAGCATCTAGTAAAGTGGAGAGTGGTGCAAGGCAAACTAAGGAGTCAGCTGTGATAGATCATCCAGAAGAAAGCAGGGAAACAAAGGTTTCACCAACCATAGCGGATCAGTGTGATACAGAGCAGCAACCTGAAACATCAACAAAAAAGGAGACAAAATCACTTGACACTGAAAAATCTTCTGAAACTGAGAAGAAAACAAGTACGTCAAAAAATAAACATAAAGATAAATTACTTCCCAACGAGAGCAAGCAGACTGACAGAGCAAACTCAGTGGTTGGTCTCAAGTTGACAATCAGGGTCTCCAACAAGAGGAAGAGAGGTGACGCATTATTTGTGGTTTTCGCAGTTGCAGAAGCTGAGGAGCCTGAAGCCGAGGAAAACATAGGCCGGACATTAAGACGGTCGCCGAGAATTTCACGTCCCTCTGTCAAGGCCGTTCAAGTCAAAGAACGTAAACCTGAAAAGAAACCCATTGATGAGGAGGACAAACCTTCTGCCCAGAAAGCAGAAAAAAAATTGGAAGAATGGAAACATAAGAGTAAGGAACTCAAGGTAAATCTTTACAAAGATTATGTAAAAGAAACCGGTTGTGAGAGAAATGATACAACCAAATCGCTCTCTGCAGAATTATCTGAACTGCAGGTCCTATTAAAAGAAATTGAAGAAAAACAAAGCAATGAAGAGAAAGTGATGTCGATGACTCCGGTCCAGAAGGATGAGCTTCTGTTGTACCAAGGAAAACCTGTTCTTCTGAAAAGAAAGAAGAGACAGAAAACTGCGTACAAAGGTCGTACAGATGACACTTGCCTAGATGAGAAGATCAGGAGGAACAGAGTTGTGTGTAACAACCTAAAGGTGTGGTTTGGAGATACTGTCAGTATCCAACCAGGTCCAGAGGTGCCATGTGGCGAACAAGACAGTGTGTTCCCCATAGATGTTGCGGTGGACGAAATCCATGGTAGTCTATTCGAGGGGTGTCTCAAGCCTTGCTTCGTCAAAGTTGATGGATCAATTGAAGAAGGGAAAGTTATCCTGGCGCATGGAAGTACGCGTGCTGTTGAGCTCAGGAGAATAGAGCTAGACCCAAGCCCATACTGCATAGTTGCACCAGAGAATATTATGCCCTATGAAGATGAGCCCCTTAAACGAGAAGACAAGAGGAAGATAAAGTTACAAGTGAGCGTTTACGGCCTCTCGGCTCATGTAGCTCAACTACATGGTGTTGAGCTGAGGGGGAGGATATGTGATGGAGTGCCATTAGGGGTCACAAGAGAGCTCTGTAAGACTTCTCCCCTGAGAATGAAAGGAGTTAATTCCATTCAGTTATCAGTGGCTAAATGGAAGCAGCCTAGCTGTGAACTGCTTTTAAAAGCAGCAGAGAGATGGGTGGAGTCTCTCTCACTTAGGCTTGGGCCTAAGAGCCGTGGGCTGTGTGTATTGCAGGAGGAAGCCCTGAACAGCTCAGCTGCCTCTGGGATCCTGAGAGCTGGGATTTGTGCTGGAGCGAGACAGTCAGGAAGGCTGCGGAGTTCCAGAGTTTGCGCACAGAGAAGACCTCTGTCATATTGGAGATATTCCACTGAGATAGGATTATCTGAAGACACCATCCCTAAGAAGCCGGGAGGAATAAGGGATAAAAGGTTGGTGCCAATGCATATTATTCTCATTGTATCCAGAGGATTACAAAGGTCCCAGGGAGAAGAAGAGTGCATTGAGAGTGAGAGTAAGAGTTCCTCATTACAAGAGGGTGACAAGGGCCCTATGCTTCACAAACAATTGATAGAAGCTGTAGAGGAAAAGGCAAATAAGAGACTGTATGTTTCCTGGCCACAAGGTGGCGATATAACAAAGATAAGAGACTGTTTGTTTCCTGGCCACAAGGTGGCGATATATCACAAATAAGAGACTGTTTGCATCCTGGCCACAAGGTGGCACTCCCTGTCACAGATAAGCTGCGCAGGATATAGTTAGGGCGTTCCTGAGTATAGTAAGCACGTTTATGTAGGGTTTTATTTTATCGCTGAATACAAGCACTATTTTTTTTTATTCTGTTTATGCTACCCAATAAACAGCAGTAAAAATCTGACAAGCCTGCTGTGTCTTCCTCCCTGGGTAAAAGAGATAAGAAAGTGCAGGACGCAAACCCCGCCAGAAGGGGGCGCTCTGCCACACTACCGTGTCTCTTTCCCCCCCTCTCCATTCCCTGTCTCTTTCCCAGACTGTCTCCCTTGTCTCTCTTATCTGTGTCTCTTCACCCCGTCTGCCTCCCCTGTGTCTCTTCCACCGTCTCTCTTCCACTCTCCGCTGTGTCTATTCCACTTCCCTCCTGTTTCCTCCCCCCACTCTCTGTCCCCAATGTCTCTTCTCCCCAGTCTATTTCCCACCTCTCTCTTCCCCGTCTCCCTCCCCTCTCTGCTGTGTCTATTCCCCCTCCCTCCCCTGTGTCTCCCTCTCCCCTCCATGTCTCTTCCCTCCCTCTCCCCCGTCTCTCTTATCTGTCTCTTCACCCCGTCTCCCTCCCCTGTGTTTCTTCCCCCCGTCTCCATTCCCCTCCCTCCTCTGTTTCTTCCCCCCACTCTCTGTCCCCCGTGTCTCTTCCCCCCCAGTCTATTTCCCACCTCTCCCTTCCCCCTCTGCTGTGTCTATTCCCCCTCCCTCCCCTGTGTCTCTCCTCACCCTCTCCCTCCATGTCTCTTCCCTCTCCCCCGTGTCTCTTTCCCCCTCGCCTTCTCCTGTGTCTGTTTCACACTCCTACCCTATGTCTCACCCCACGTGTCTCTTTCCCACTGTGTATCTTTCCCCCTCTCCCTCCCGTGTCTCTTCCCCCCACTCGCCCTCTCCACCCACTCCCCTCTCTGCTGTGTCTATTCCCCCTTCCTCGTGTCTCCCTCTCCCACCCCTGTGTCTCTACCTCCCTCACGTGTCTCTTGCTCCCACTCTCCCTCCCCTGTGTCTCTTTCACCCCTCTCCCAGCCCTATTTTCCCGCCCCCTCCCCTGTCTCTTTCCACTCTCTCCTGTGCCTCCTTTCCCCCTCTCCCTCCCGCGTGTTTTCCCCCTTCCCCTGTGTCTCTTCCCCCTCTCCCTTCACCTTTCTCTCTCACCCTCTCCCTTCGACTCTTCCCCCTCTCTCCCATGTGTCTCTTCTCCCTCCCTCCCTGTGTCTCATCCCCCCTACCCTGTGTCTCATCCCCCCTCCCTCCCCTGTGTCTCTTCCACCCCTCTCCCTCCAGTTTCTCTTCCCCCTCCCTCCCCTGTGTCTCTTTCCCCCTCCCTCCCCCGTGTCTCTTTCCCCCTCGCCCTCTCCCGTGTCTGTTTCACACTCCTACCCTATGTCTCAACCCACGTGTCTCTTTCCCACTGTGTATCTTCCCCCCACTCCCCTCTCTGATGTATCTATTCCCCCTCCCGTGTCTCTTTCCTCTCCCTCCCCTGTGTCACTTCGCTCCCTCTCCCCTGTGTCTCTTCCCTCCCTCTCCCCCATGTCTCTTCCCTCCCTCTCCCCCATGTCTCTTTCCCCCTCGCCCTCTCCTGCGTCTGTTTCACACTCCTACCCTGTCTCACCTCACGTGTCTCTTTCCCACCGTGTATCTTCCCCCCTCTGCCTCCCGTGTCTCTTCCTCCTACTCGCCCTCCCCCCTCTCACTCCCGTGTCTCTTACCCCATCTCCCTAGCCTGTTTCTCTTCCCCCCACTCTCCCTCCCATGTGTCTCTTCCCCCTCTCCCGCCCTCCCTTGTCTCTCCCCCTCTACGTACCATCTCTATCCTCTCCCTCCCCTGTGTCTCTTCCCTCTCTTGTATCTTTCCCCCCACTGCCTCCCGTGTCTCTTTCCCTCCTCTTCCCCCCCACTCTCCCCTCCCCTGTGTCTCTTCCCTACCCTCTCCTTTTCCCTCCTCTCCCGTGTCTCTCCTCCCTCCTGTTTCTTTCCCGCCTTTCAACCTCTCCTGTGCCTTCTTTCCGCATCTCCCTCCCGTGTCTCTTTCCCCCGTCTCCCTCCTCTTCCTATTCCCTTACGTGTCACCTCCCCCCTCTTCTGTGTCTCTTTCCCCCTCTCCCTCCCTTGTGACTCCTTCTCCCCGCTGGGTCTCTCCCCCATCCCATGTTTCTCCCCCGTCTCTTTCCCCCCCATTGTGTCTACTTTCTCCCTCTCCTGTGTCTCTTTCCCCCTCTCCTATTTCTCTTTCCCCTCCCTCGGGTCTCTTCCCCCCTCTCCCTTCCCCTGGTTCTCTTCCCCCTATCTCCCTTGTCCCTTCCTTCCTCTCCAGTCCCCCCCCCCTGTATTTTCCCCCCTCTCCCTCCCATGTCCCCTTCCGCCCCTCTCCTGTCCCCCTTTTTTCCCCCCTCTCCCTCCCATGTCTCCTTTCCCCCTCTCCAGTGACTCATTCCCCCCTCTTCTTTGTCTCTTTCCCCCCTCTCCCTCCCTTGTGTCTCCTTCTCCTCCCCTTTTTCTCTTACCCCCTTCCCCGTGTATCTCCCCCTCCCCTCTGTCTTTTTCCCCCCTCTACCTCCCATGTCCCCTTCTCCTCCTGTCCCCCCCTCTGTGTTTTTCCCCCTCTCCCTCCTATGTCCCCTTCCCCTCCTGTTCCCCCTCTGTGATTTTTCCCCCTCTCCTCTGCCTCCTTTCCCCTTCTCCAGTGATTCCTTCCCCCCTTTTCTGTGTCCCTTTCCCCCCGCTCCCTCCCTTGTGTCTCCTTCCGCTGTCTACTCCTCCATCGCCCCTCCCCTATTTCTCTTACCCCCTTCCCCGGCGTCCCCCCTCTCGTCCCTTCCTCTCCTGTCTCCCCCCTCCCATCTACCCCCCCTTGTGTCTACTTTCCCCCTCTCCATCCCAACACTGTGTCTCTTCCCCACTCTCCCTCCCCTCGGTCTCCCCCCCTCCCATGTTTCTCCCGCCTTCCCCTGTGTCTCTTCCCTCCTCTCCATCCCCTGTGTCTCTTCCCCCCTCTCCCCCCCTTGTGTCTACTTTCCCCCCCACCTGTCTCTTCCCCCTCTCCCTCCCCTCAGTCTTCCCCCCTCCCCCAGTCCCCCCTCCCATGTTTCTCCCCCCGTCTACCCCCCCTTGTGTCTACTTTCCTCCTCTCCATCCCCCCAACACTGTGTCTCTTTCCCCTCGGTCTCCCCCCTCCCATGTTTCTCCCCCCGTCTCTTCCCCCCTCTCCCTACCCTTGGTCTCCCCCCGCCTGGTGTCTACTTTTACCCTCTCCCCCCGTTGTGTCTACTTTCCCCTTCTCCTTCCCCCCTCTCCTGTGTCTCTTCCCCCCCCCTCTCCCTCCCCTATTTCTCAACCTCCACCCCCCCAGGTCTCTTCCCTCTCCCTCCCCTATTTCTCTTCCCTCCCTCTCCCTCCCCTATTTCTCAACCTCCACCCCCCCCCAGGTCTCTTCCCTCTCCCTCCACTATTTATCTTCCCTCTCCCATGTCTATTCCCCTTCTCTCTCCCCTGGGGCTCTTCCCCCCTCTTCCTCCCCCCCCCCCGGGTCTCTTCCATCTCCCTCCCCTATTTCTCTACCCCCTCCTGTGTCTCTTCCCCCCCTCTCCTGGGTATCCCCCCTCTCCCTCCCCTGGGTCTCTTCCCCCATGTCTCCCTCCCCTGTGTCTCTTTCCCCCTCCTGTGTCTCTTCCCCCCTCTTCTGTGTCCCTTCCTCCCCCTCTCCTGTCCCCCCCTTGTGTTTTCCCCCTTCAACCTCCCGTGTCTCCTTTCCCCCTCTCCCTGTTAGTGCCTCTCTCTTCTCGCTCTCCCTCAGTGAGTGTCTCTTTCCCCTCACTCTCCCTCTCTCTGTCCTGTCCATCTCTCTCTTTCTCCCCCTCTCTCCCTTATCGCTCTCCCCCCATCTCTATTATTGTCTCCCGTCCTCTCCCTCCTCTATCACTCTCCCTGTCAGTGTCTCTCTTTCTTCCTCCCCCTCTCTCCCTGTTCGTGGCTCCCCCCTGTTAGTACATCTCCCCCCTTCCTCTCCATGTTAGGGACTCTCTCTCTCCCTGTCTCTCTTCCTCCCCCCCTCTCCGTTAGTGTTTCTCGCTCCCACCTCTCTGTTAGTGTCTCTCCAGACCTCTGTCCTCTCCCTCAGTTAGTGTCTCTCTCTCTCCCTCTCACTCCACCTCATCTCACTCTCCCGGTTAGGGTCTCTTTCTCCTCACTCTCCCTCTCTTTGTCCTGGCCATCTCTCTCCAACTTATCTCGCTCCCTGATAGTGTCTCTCTCTTCTCTCCCTGTTTGTGTCATACCCTCTCTTTCCATTAAGTGTCTCTCTCTCTTATTGCTCTCCACTCTCTCTGTAAGATCCCCCCCCCCACCCTTTCCCTCCCTCAGTTAGTGTCTCCCACTCGGTCCTGTCCATCTCTCGCCACCTCCTCTCACTCTCCCTGTTAGCGTCTCTTTCTCTCCCCATTAGTGTCTCTCTCTTCTCGCTCCCCCCGTCGGCTCCCTCCTCTATCTCTCTCTCCTCACTCTCCCTTCAGTCCATCTCTCTCCACCTCCTCTCTCTGTTAGTGTCTCTCTCACCCCCTGTCATCTGTTAGTGTCTCTCTCTTCTCGTCCCCCCGTCCCCTATCACTCTATCTCTCTGTCCAGTCCATCTCTCTCCACCTCCTCTCACTCTCCCTTTTAGTTTCTCTTTCTCTCACCCCGTCCTCTCCCTCCTGTATCTCTTTCTCTCACCCCGTCCTCTCCCTCCTGTATCTCTTTCTCTCACCCCGTCCTCTCCCTCCTGTATCTCTTTCTCTCACCCCCTGTCCTCTCCCTCCTGTATCTCTTTCTCTCACCCCGTCCTCTCCCTCCTGTATCTCTTTCTCTCACCCCCTGTCCTCTCCCTCCTGTATCTCTTTCTCTCACCCCCTGTGCTCTCCCTCCTGTATCTCTTTCTCTCACCCCCTGTGCTCTCCCTCCTGTATCTCTCTCCTCATTCTCTCTGTTAGTGTCTCTATCTCTCCTCACTCATCCTACCCATCTCTCTCCACCTCCTCTCGCTCTCCTCGTCTCTCTGTTAGTTTCTCTCTCTTCCTCTCTGTTCGTGTCTCCCACTCTCTCTCAGATAGTGTCCCTCTCTTCTCCCTTCTCTATCTCCCCCTCCCTCTCTCTGTCCAGTCCATCTCTCTCCACCTCCTCTCACTCTCCCGGTTAGTGGCTCTCTCTCTCTCCTCACTCATCCTACCCATCTCTCTCCACCTCTCCTCGCTCTCCCTGTTAGTTTCTCTCTCTCTTCCTCTCTCTGTTAGTGTCTCCCACTCTCTCTGTTAGTGTCTCTCTCTTCTCACTCCCCCCTGTCCTCTCTCTCCCTCCAGTCCATCTCTCGCCACCTCCTCTCGCAATACTTGTCTCTCTGCTAGTTTCTCTCTCTGTTAGTGTCTCCCACTCTCTCTGTTAGTGTATCTCTCTTCTCACTCCCCCCTGTCCTCTCTCTCCACCTCCTCTCGCTCTCCTTGTCTCTCTGTTAGTTTCTCTCTCTTCCTCTCTCTGTTAGTTTCTCTCCCATCCTCTCTCAGTTAGTGTCTCTCTCTTCTCACTCCCCCTGTCATCTCTCTCCCTCTCTCTGTCCAGTCCATCTCTCTCCACCTCCTCTCCCTCGTAGTTTCTCTCTCTGTTAGTGTCTCCCACTCTCTCAGTGTCTCTCTCCACCTCTCCTTGTCTCTCAGTTAGTGTCTTCCTCTTCTCACTCCCCCCTGTCCTCTCTCCACCTCCTCTCTCTGTCCAGTCCATCTCTCTCCACCTCCTCTTGTCTCTGTTAGTTTCTCTCTCTTCCTCTCTCTGTTAGTGTCTCCCACTCTCTCTCAGTTAGTGTATCTCTCTTCTCACTCTCCCCCTGTCCTCTCTCTGTCCAGTCCATCTCTCTCCACCTCCTCTTGTCTCTGTTAGTTTCTCTCTCTTCCTCTCTCTGTTAGTTTCTCTCTCTTCCTCTCTCTGTTAGTGTCTCCCACTCTCTCTCAGTTAGTGTATCTCTCTTCTCACTCTCCCCCTGTCCTCTCTCTGTCCAGTCCATCTCTCTCCACCTCCTCTCCCTCTTAGTTTCTCTCTCTTCCTCTCTCAGTTAGTGTCTCCCTCTTCTCGCTCTCCCCCTGTCATCTCTCTCCTCTCTCTCAGTCCATCTCTCTCCACCTCCCCTCGCTCTCCCTGTCTCTGTTAGTTTCTCTCTCTCCCTCTCTCTGTTAGTTTCTCTCTCCTCCTCTCTCTGTTAGTTTCTCTCTCTCCCTCTCTCTGTTAGTTTCTCTCTCCTCCTCTCTCTGTTAGTTTCTCTCTCTTCCTCTCTCTGTTAGTGTCTCCCACTCTCTCTCTCAGTTAGTGTCTCTCTCTTCTCACTCCCCCTGTCCTCTCTCCACCTCCTCTCGCTCTCCTTGTCTCTGTTAAGTTTCTCTCTCTTCCTCTCCCTCTTAGTGTCTCCCACTCTCTCAGTTAGTGTCTCTCTCTTCTCACTTCCCCCTGTCCTCTCTCTCAGTTAGTGTCTCTCACTCCCCCCTGTCCTCTCTCTCCCCAGTCCATCTCTCTCCACCTCCTCTCGTCTCTGTTAGTTTCTCTCTCTTCCTCTCTCTGTTAGTGTCTCCCACTCTCTCTCAGTTAGTGTCTCTCTCTTCTCACCCCCCCTGTCCTCTCTCTCCCTCTCTCTGTCCAGTCCATCTCTCTCCACCTCCTCTCCCTCTTAGTTTCTCTCTCTTCCTCTCTCAGTTAGTGTCTCTCTCTCCTCACTCCCCCCTGTCCTCTCTCTCTCTGTCCAGTCCATCTCTCTCCACCTCCTCTCTCTCTGTTAGTTTCTCTCTCTCCCTCCCTTCTCATTCCCCCCTTCCTCTCTCTGTCTTTTCCCACCCCTCTGTTTCTCTGTCCTCTATCTCTCTTCCCCTCTTCTGTCCTCTCCTCCATCTCTCTTCCCTTCTTCTTTCCTCTCCTCTATCTCTCTTCCCCTCTTCTGTCCTCTCCTCCATCTCTCTTCCCCTCTTCTTTCCTCTCCTCCATCTCTCTTCCCCTCTTCTTTCCTCTCCTCCATCTCTCTTCCCCTCTTCTGTCCTCTCCTCCATCTCTCTTCCCCTCTTCTTTCCTCTCCTCCATCTCTCTTCCCCTCTTCTTTCCTCTCCTCCATCTCTCTTCCCCTCTTCTGTCCTCTCCTCCATCTCTCTTCCCCTCTTCTTTCCTCTCCTCCATCTCTCTTCCCCTCTTCTTTCCTCTCCTCCATCTCTCTTCCCCTCTTCTTTCCTCTCCTCCATCTCTCTTCCCCTCTTCTTTCCTCTCCTCCATCTCTCTTCCCCTCTTCTGTCCTCTCCTCCATCTCTCTTCCCCTCTTCTTTCCTCTCCTCCATCTCTCTCAGTTAGTGTCTTTTCTCCTCATAACTCCTCAGGCGCGAGCTGTCACTGTGCGCGCTCCCGCGGTCCCAGCGCCCTGACGTCACAGCCTCCTCTGGCAAACGAAGGCAGTGACTGCAGGAAGCGCATACACTATGACTTCCGGGTTACAGAGCGGATTGTGAGAGTCCGGATGTAGTGAGTTGGGCCGGATATCCGGTATTCTAATTTCATCTAGAAGTTTTGTTTGGGGGTGTGGTCTGAAAATAAAAGTCATGTGGTGTGTAAATAGTATCGTGGCACTAGGACTGGGGATTACAGCTGGGCCACAGCAGAGAGCTCAAAGAGGCCCTAATTA
>JAPZIH010000473.1:0-23318 GCA_027410445.1 Discoglossus pictus
TATGAGAAGGGGAGAGACAGAGGGAGGGAGGGGGAGAAAAGACAGCGGGCAGAGAGACTATGAGAAGGAGAGAGACAGAGGGAGGGAGGGGGAGAAAAGACAGCGGGCAGAGAGACTATGAGAAGGGGAGAGACAGAGGGAGGGAGGGGGAGAAAAGACAGCGGGCAGAGAGACTATGAGAAGGGGAGAGACAGAGGGAGGGAGGGGGAGAAAAGACAGCGGGCAGAGAGACTATGAGAAGGGGAGAGACAGAGGGAGGGAGGGGGAGAAAAGACAGCGGGCAGAGAGACTATGAGAAGGAGAGAGACAGAGGGAGGGAGGGGGAGAAAAGACAGCGGGCAGAGAGACTATGAGAAGGGGAGAGACAGAGGGAGGGAGGGGGAGAAAAGACAGCGGGCAGAGAGACTATGAGAAGGGAGAGAGACAGAGGGAGGGAGGGGGAGAAAAGACAGCGGGCAGAGAGACTATGAGAAGGGGAGAGACAGAGGGAGGGAGGGGGAGAAAAGACAGCGGGCAGAGAGACTATGAGAAGGGGAGAGACAGAGGGAGGGGGAGAAAGACAGCGGGCAGAGAGACTATGAGAAGGGGAGAGACAGAGGGAGGGAGGGGAGAAAAGACAGCGGGCAGAGAGACTATGAGAAGGAGAGAGATAGAGGGAGGGAGGGGAGAAAAGACAGCGGGCAGAGAGACTATGAGAAGGGGAGAGACAGAGGGAGGGAGGGGGAGAAAAGACAGCGGGCAGAGAGACTATGAGAAGGAGAGAGACAGAGCGAGGGAGGGGGAGAAAAGACAGCGGGCAGAGAGACTATGAAAAAGGGGAGAGACAGAGGGAGGGAGGGGGAGAAAAGACAGCGGGCAGAGAGACTATGAGAAGGAGAGAGACAGAGAGAGGGGAGAAAAGACAGCGGGCAGAGAGACTATGAGAAGGGGAGAGATAGAGGGAGGGGGAGAAAAGACAGCGGGCAGAGAGACTATGAGAAGGGGAGAGATAGAGGGAGGGAGGGGGAGAAAAGACAGCGGGCAGAGAGACTATGAGAAGAGGAGAGACAGAGGGAGGGAGGGGGAGAAAAGACAGCGGGCAGAGAGACTATGAGAAGGAGAGATAGAGGGAGGGAGGGGAGAAAAGACAGCGGGCAGAGAGACTATGAGAAGGAGAGATAGAGGGAGGGAGGGGGGAGAAAAGACAGCGGGCAGAGAGACTATGAGAAGGGGAGAGATAGAGGGAGGGAGGGGGAGAAAAGACAGCGGGCAGAGAGACTATGAGAAGGGGAGAGATAGAGGGAGGGAGGGGGAGAAAAGACAGCGGGCAGAGAGACTATGAGAAGGGGAGTGACAGAGGGAGGGAGGGGGAGAAAAGACAGCGGGCAGAGAGACTATGAGAAGAGGAGAGACAGAGGGAGGGAGGGGGAGAAAAGACAGCGGGCAGAGAGACTATGAGAAGGGGAGAGACAGAGGGAGGGAGGGGGAGAAAAGACAGCGGGCAGAGAGACTATGAGAAGGGGAGAGACAGAGGGAGGGAGGGGGAGAAAAGAAAGCGGGCAGAGAGACTATGAGAAGGGGAGAGATAGAGGGAGGGGGAGAAAAGACAGCGGGCAGAGAGACTATGAGAAGGAGAGAGATAGAGGGAGGGAGGGGGGAGAAAAGACAGCGGGTAGAGAGACTATGAGAAGGGGAGAGAGACAGAGGGAGGGAGGGGGGAGAAAAGACAGCGGGCAGAGAGACTATGAAAAGGGGAGAGATAGAGGGAGGGAGGGGGAGAAAAGACAGCGGGCAGAGAGACAATGAAAAGGGGAGAGAGACAGAGGGAGGGAGGGGGAGAAAAGACAGCGGGCAGAGAGACTATGAGAAGGGGAGAGACAGAGGGAGGGAGGGGGGAGTAAAGACAGCGGGCAGAGAGACTATGAGAAGGGGAGAGACAGAGGGAGGGAGGGGGAGAAAAGACAGCGGGCAGAGAGACTATGAGAAGGGGAGAGATAGAGGGAGGGAGGGGGAGAAAAGACAGCGGGTAGAGAGACTATGAAAAGGGGGGAGATAGAGGGATGGAGGGGGAGAAAAGACAGCGGGCAGAGAGACTATGAGAAGGTGAGAGACAGAGGGAGGGAGGGGGGAGAAAAGAAAGCGGGCAGAGAGACTATGAAAAGGGGTGAGACAGAGGGAGGGGGAGAAAAGACAGCGGGCAGAGAGACTATGAGAAGGGGAGAGACAGAGGGAGGGAGGGGGAGAAAAGACAGCGGGCAGAGAGACTATGAAAAGGGGAGAGACATAGGGAGGGAGGGGGAGAAAAGACAGCGGGCAGAGAGACTATGAGAAGGGGAGAGACAGAGGGAGGGAGGGGGAGAAAAGACAGCGGGCAGGGAGACTATGAGAAGGGGAGAGACAGAGGGAGGGAGGGGGAGAAAAGACAGCGGGCAGAGAGACTATGAGAAGGGGAGAGATAGAGGGAGGGAGGGGGAGAAAAGACAGCGGGCAGAGAGACTATGAGAAGGGGAGAGACAGAGGGAGGGAGGGGAGAAAAGACAGCGGGCAGAGAGACTATGAGAAGGGGAGAGATAGAGGGAGGGAGGGGGAGAAAAGACAGCGGGCAGAGAGACTATGAGAAGGAGAGATAGAGGGAGGGGGAGAAAAGACAGCGGGCAGAGAGACTATGAGAAGGAGAGAGATAGAGGGAGGGAGGGGGAGAAAAGACAGCGGGCAGAGAGACTATGAGAAGGAGAGAGACAGAGGGAGGGAGGGGGAGAAAAGACAGTGGGCAGAGAGACTATTAGAAGGGGAGAGATAGAGGGAGGGAGGGGGAGAAAAGACAGCGGGCAGAGAGATTATGAGAAGGAGAGATAGAGGGAGGGAGGGGGAGAAAAGAGAGCGGGCAGAGAGACTATGAGAAGAGGAGAGACAGAGGGAGGGAGGGGGAGAAAAGACAGCGGGCAGAGAGACTATGAGAAGGGGAGAGATAGAGGGAGGGAGGGAGGGAGAGAAAAGACAGCGGGCAGAGAGACTATGAGAAGAGGAGAGACAGAGGGAGGGAGGGGGAGAAAAGACAGCGGGCAGAGAGACTATGAGAAGAGGAGAGACAGAGGGAGGGAGGGGGAGAAAAGACAGCGGGCAGAGAGACTATGAGAAGGGGAGAGAGAAAGAGGGAGGGAGGGGGAGAAAAGACAGCGGGCAGAGAGACTATGAGAAGGGGAGAGACAGAGGGAGGGGGGAGAAAAGACAGCGGGCAGAGAGACTATGAGAAGGGGAGAGACAGAGGGAGGGGGAGAAAAGACAGCGGGCAGAGAGACTATGAGAAGAGGAGAGACAGAGGGAGGGAGGGGGAGAAAAGACAGCGGGCAGAGAGACTATGAGAAGGGGAGAGATAGAGGGAGGGAGGGGAGAAAAGACAGCGGGCAGAGAGACTATGAGAAGGGGAGAGACAGAGGGAGGGAGGGGGAGAAAAGACAGCGGGCAGAGAGACTATGAGAAGGAGAGAGACAGAGGGAGGGAGGGGAGAAAAGACAGCGGGCAGAGAGAATATGAGAAGGGGAGAGACAGAGGGAGGGAGGGGGAGAAAAGACAGCGGGCAGAGAGACTATGAGAAGGAGAGAGACAGAGGGAGGGAGGGGAGAAAAGACAGCGGGCAGAGAGAATATGAGAAGAGGAGAGATAGAGGGAGGGGAGAAAAGACAGCGGGCAGAGAGACTATGAGAAGGGGAGATATAGAGGGAGGGAGGGGGAGAAAAGACAGCGGGCAGAGAGATTATGAGAAGAGGAGAGACAGAGGGAGGGGGAGAAAAGACAACGGGCAGAGAGACTATGAGAAGGAGAGATAGAGGGAGGGAGGGGAGAAAAGACAGCGGGCAGAGAGACTATGAGAAGGAGAGATAGAGGGAGGGAGGGGGAGAAAAGACAGCGGGCAGAGAGACTATGAGAAGGGGAGAGATAGAGGAAGGGGGGAGAAAAGACAGCGGGCAGAGAGACTATGAGAAGGGTAGATACAGAGGGAGGGAGGGGGGAGAAAAGACAGCGGGCAGAGAGACTATGAGAAGGGGAGAGACAGAGGGAGGGAGGGGGAGAAAAGACAGCGGGCAGAGAGACTATGAGAAGGGGAGAGACAGAGGGAGGGAGGGGGGAGAAAAGACAGCGGGCAGAGAGACTATGAGAAGGGGAGAGACAGAGGGAGGGAGGGGGAGAAAAGACAGCGGGCAGAGAGACTATGAGAAGGGGAGAGACAGAGGGAGGGAGGGGGAGAAAAGACAGCGGGCAGAGAGACTATGAGAAGGGGAGAGACAGAGGGAGGGAGGGAGAGAAAAGACAGCGGGCAGAGAGACTATGAGAAGAGGAGAGATAGAGGGAGGGAGGGGGAGAAAAGACAGCGGGCAGAGAGACTATGAGAAGGGGAGAGACAGAGGGAGGGAGGGAGAGAAAAGACAGCGGGCAGAGAGACTATGAGAAGGGGAGAGACAGAGGGAGGGAGGGAGAGAAAAGACAGCGGGCAGAGAGACTATGAGAAGGGGAGAGACAGAGGGAGGGAGGAGAAAAGACAGCGGGCAGAGAGACTATGAGAACAGGAGAGACAGAGGGAGGGAGGGGGAGAAAAGACAGCGGGCAGAGAGACTATGAGAAGGGGAGAGACAGAGGGAGGGAGGGGGGAGAAAAGACAACGGGCAGAGAGACTATGAGAAGGGGAGAGACAGAGGGAGGGAGGGGAGAAAAGACAGCGGGCAGAGAGACTATGAGAGAGAGAATTCATGGGGGCATGAGACAGAGAGAAATTGAGCGAGGGGGAGAAAATAGAATGGGGGTAGAGAGAGACGGAGGGGGAGACTGGGGGGAGAGGGAGGGAGAGAAAAGACAGCAGGTCTTCAGAGGCTCTCTTACTTTGAGACCGCTCCATATTAGTTACAGATTTAGTTAATTACACTCTGATTATCAATTTAATATTATTAGTTTTGTAACAACCAGACTCTTGTCCCCTTGGGGATCCTCCTAACGAGCTGTGATCTAATGAGTGGCAGAGCAACTAGGCCCAGAGAAGAAAACCTGGCAGATATCTCCTCCAGCTACTGACATGTAGACTAGGCCCAGAGGAGAAGACCTGGCGGATACCTCCCCCTGCTACTGTTATGTAGACTAGGCCCAGAGGAGAAGACCTGGCGGATATCTCCACCGACTATGGTCATGTAGACTAGGCCCAGAGGAGAAGACCTGGCGGATATCTCCTCCGGCTACTGTCATGTAGACTAGACCCAGAGGAGAAGACCTGGCAGATATCTCCACAGACTATGGTCATGTAGATATTTCTGTAACCCAAGCCTCTTTGGTTCTTCTCTAGAACTTTATCCTGGACTTGTTTTGATTGCTCCTTGGTCTTCATGATGGGCTTTTCCAAAATCACCTGTATCTATTCTGAGGTCATGTGACACACTGATGGACTCCATTCATCTAATGTCCTTACTTCTTAAATGACCCGAGTTTATTCCCTCAACACAATTCTTGATTAATACTTCCTGAGAGCTCAATAATGAGGGGTGTGTTTTATCTACCAGTGGACGAGCAAGTAGGGAATGATCAATTGGATGTGTTAGATAACTAGACACCTACCCCCTTCCACCTCACATGCCCAGAAGCCGACAAATATATACGTATATATATAATCGTGCACAAGTAGAAGACTCCATCGCCCAACGCGCTACTCTCTGGCACACGAGGAGTGTTTGCTATGCTCTGATGGTGATTACGGCTCCTCATCACCAACCTCTCCATCTCCACGTGATCCGGCTAAGAATACTCTCGAGCTTCGCACTCCAGCTGCAGGTGTGATCCGAGCTCACGTGAAGTCAGGAGAACGTCTCTCTGCTCGTACGAAGCCTCTGGGGGGTGGAGCCGAGGACACAAATAAACCGGATTCCAGAATTAGATCTGTCATGTCCCATTAGAGAGGACACGCACGCGGGACGTCCTACAGATATTGGGTTGTAGGGTTTAGTTATCTGACGTGATTTGGAGTGGCAGTCACCTATCTCCAGACCTTGCTCCAGGTGGTCTACACAGTCCCCGGCACGGAGGTCGTCTCGCATAGCAACGTCCTCCAAGTTATTAAGATAAACATAAAGTGGAGGGCATCTTACCATGTATGGCCCTTCTCCTCCGACCCTCATCGCATGACCAGGGAGTGTAGACCCAGAAGGCTGGGCAGATATCTCCTTCCACTCTTGTCTTGTATGAGACAAATATCCATGTATATAGATGGAGAGGAGATGACCTCTTAATGGTGGAGATGGACAACCACAAAGTATGGATGAATTGGGATGGCCATAACGGAATGGACCTCAAGAGAATGGGGCGCACGTAGATACCATCTCTGGTTCTGGAGACCATCTCCAAAAAGACATTAAGTCATTAGAGACCATTAATATATCAAAATGGCGCATGGTCTGGAAGACATGACTTATAAGGAGACTCCATGACGTTAATATGAGGGAGCCCGTGCGTTGCTTGTCCGCCCTAGGCAGTGTAATGCGAGGATGTCCCTGGTGGGGGAGGTTCCGGGTGGGGGGCCCGTCCAGCGCATGCATTATACATGATCCCAGCTTGGCCCAAGACGGGGGGACGTCGCCTCCTCGGGTTATTTGTGTTTAGGATCATTAAATATAGATGAGCAGCTGGAGAGTGTCATGAATCTTTCATATCCTGCATTGTCACGGTGGCCCCTTCCCCCCAAATCTCCAGGGGGCCCGTGAGGGGGAGGCAGAGATCGGACAGAGGAGAGCTGATAGGGAGGACTGAGAAAGACATGGAGAGATGGGGAGAGAGAGGGAGGGAGGGAGGCAGAGATCAGACAGAGGAGAGCTGATAGGGAGGACTGAGAAAGACATGGAGAGATGGGGAGAGAGAGGGAGGGAGGCAGAGATCGGACAGAGGAGAGCTGATAGGGAGGGAGAGGGAGGACTGAGAGAGACATGGAGAGATGGGGAGAGAGAGGGAGGGAGGGAGGCAGAGATCGGACAGAGGAGAGCTGATAGGGAGGGAGAGGGAGGACTCAGAGAGACATGGAGAGATGGGGAGAGGGAGGGAGGGAGGCAGAGTTCGGACAGAGGAGAGCTGAAAGGGAGGGAGAGGGAGGACTGAGAGACATGGAGAGATGAGGAGAGAGAGAGAGGGAGGGAGAGAGGCAGAGATCGGACAGAGGAGAGCTGATAGGGAGGGAGAGGGAGGACTGAGAGAGACATGGAAAGATGGGGAGAGGGAGGGAGGGAGGCAGAGATCGGACAGAGGAGAGCTGAAAGGGAGGGAGAGGGAGGACTGAGAGACATGGAGAGATGAGGAGAGAGAGAGAGGGAGGGAGAGAGGCAGAGATCGGACAGAGGAGAGCTGATAGGGAGGGAGAGGGAGGACTGAGAGAGACATGGAAAGATGGGGAGAGGGAGGGAGGGAGGCAGAGATCGGACAGAGGAGAGCTGATAGGGAGGTAGAGGGAGGACTCAGAGAGACATGGAGAGATGGAGAGAGAGAGGGAGGGAGAGAGGCAGAGATCGGACAGAGGAGAGCTGATAGGGAGGGAGAGGGAGGACTGAGAGAGACATGGAGAGATGGGGAGAGAGAGGAAGGGAGGGATGCAGAGATCGGACAGAGGAGAGCTGATAGGGAGGGAGAGGGAGGACTGAGAGACACATGGAGAGATGGGGAGAGAGAGAGAGGGAGGGAGGCAGAGATCGGACAGAGGAGAGCTGATAGGGAGGGAGAGGGAGGACTGAGAGAGACATGAAGAGATGAGGAGAGAGAGAGAGGGAGGGAGAGAGGCAGAGATCGGACAGAGGAGAGCTGATAGGGAGGGAGAGGGAGGACTGAGAGAGACATGGAAAGATGGGGAGAGGGAGGGAGGGAGGCAGAGATCGGACAGAGGAGAGCTGAAAGGGAGGGAGAGGGAGGACTGAGAGACATGGAGAGATGAGGAGAGAGAGAGAGGGAGGGAGAGAGGCAGAGATCGGACAGAGGAGAGCTGATAGGGAGGGAGAGGGAGGACTGAGAGAGACATGGAAAGATGGGGAGAGGGAGGGAGGGAGGCAGAGATCGGACAGAGGAGAGCTGATAGGGAGGTAGAGGGAGGACTCAGAGAGACATGGAGAGATGGAGAGAGAGAGGGAGGGAGAGAGGCAGAGATCGGACAGAGGAGAGCTGATAGGGAGGGAGAGGGAGGACTGAGAGAGACATGGAGAGATGGGGAGAGAGAGGAAGGGAGGGATGCAGAGATCGGACAGAGGAGAGCTGATAGGGAGGGAGAGGGAGGACTGAGAGAGACATGGAGAGATGGGGAGAGAGAGGGAGGGAGGGAGGCAGAGATCGGACAGAGGAGAGCTGATAGGGAGGGAGAGGGAGGACTGAGAGAGACATGGAGAGATGGGGAGAGGGAGGGAGGGAGGGAGGCAGAGATCGGACAGAGGAGAGCTGCTAGGGAGGGAGAGGGAGGACTGAGAGAGACATGGAGAGATGGGGAGAGAGAGAGAGAGAGAGGGAGGGAGGCAGAGATCGGACAGAGGAGAGCTAATAGGGAGGGAGAGGGAGGACTGATAGAGACATGGAGAGATGGGGAGAGAGAGGAAGGGAGGGAGGCAGAGATCGGACAGAGGAGAGCTGATAGGGAGGGAGAGGGAGGACTGAGAGAGACATGGAGAGATGGGGAGAGGGAGGGAGGGAGGCAGAGATCGGACAGAGGAGAGCTGCTAGGGAGGGAGAGGGAGGACTGAGAGAGACATGGAGAGATGGGGAGAGAGAGAGAGAGAGGGAGGGAGGCAGAGATCGGACAGAGGAGAGCTAATAGGGAGGGAGAGGGAGGACTGATAGAGACATGGAGAGATGGGGAGAGAGAGGGAGGGAGGGAGGCAGAGATCGGACAGAGGAGAGCTGATAGGGAGGGAGAGGGAGGACTGAGAGAGACATGGAGAGATGGGGAGAGAGAGAGAGGGAGGGAGGCAGAGATTGGACAGAGGAGAGCTAATAGGGAGGGAGAGGGAGGACTGATAGAGACATGGAGAGATGGGGAGAGAGAGGGAGGGAGGCAGAGATCGGACAGAGGAGAGCTGATAGGGAGGGAGAGGGAGGACTGAGAGAGACATGGAGAGATGGGGAAAGAAAGGGAGGGAGGGAGGCAGAGATCGGACAGAGGAGAGCTGATAGGGAGGGAGAGGGAGGACTGAGAGAGACATGGAGAGATGGGGAGAGAGAGGGAGGGAGGGAGGCAGAGATCGGACAGAGGAGAGCTGATAGGGAGGGAGAGGGAGGACTGAGAGAGACATGGAGAGATGGGGAGAGAGAGAGAGGGAGGGAGGCAGAGATCGGACAGAGGAGAGCTGATAGGGAGGGAGAGGGAGGACTGAGAGAGACATGAAGAGATGAGGAGAGAGAGAGAGGGAGGGAGAGAGGCAGAGATCGGACAGAGGAGAGCTGATAGGGAGGGAGAGGGAGGACTGAGAGAGACATGGAGAGATGGGAAGAGAGAGGGAGGGAGGGAGGCAGAGATCGGACAGAGGAGAGCTGATAGGGAGGGAGAGGGGGGACTGAGAGAGACATGGAGAGATGGGGAGAGAGAGAGAGGCAGGGAGAGAGGCAGAGATCGGACAGAGGAGAGCTGATAGGGAGGGAGAGGGAGGACTGAGAGAGACATGGAGAGATGGGGAGAGAGAGAGAGGGAGGGAGGCAGAGATCGGACAGAGGAGAGCTAATAGGGATGGAGAGGGAGGACTGAGAGAGACATGGAGAGATGGGGAGAGAGAGGGAGGGAGGGAGGCAGAGATCGGACAGAGGAGAGCTGATAGGGAGGGAGAGGGGGGACTGAGAGAGACATGGAGAGATGGGGAGAGGGAGGGAGGGAGGCAGAGATCGGACAGAGGAGAGCTGATAGGGAGGGAGAGGGAGGACTGAGAGAGACATGGAGAGATGAGGAGAGAGAGGGAGGGAGGCAGAGATCGGACAGAGGAGTGCTGATAGGGAGGGAGAGGGAGGACTGAGAGAGACATGGAGAGATGAAGAGAGAGAGGGAGGGTGGGAGGCAGAGATCGGACAGAGGAGAGCTGATAGGGAGGGAGAGGGAGGACTGAGAGAGACATGGAGAGATGAGGAGAGGGAGGGAGGGAGGGAGGCAGAGATCGGACAGAGGAGAGCTGATAGGGAGGGAGAGGGAGGACTGAGAGAGACATGGAGAGATGGGGAGAGGGAGGGAGGGAGGGAGGCAGAGATCGGACAGAGGAGAGCTGATAGGGAGGGAGAGGGAGGACTGAGAGAGACATGGAGAGATGAGGAGAGAGAGGGAGGGAGGGAGGCAGAGATCGGACAGAGGAGAGCTGATAGGGAGGGAGAGGGAGGACTAAGAGGGACATGGAGAGATGGGGAGAGGGCGGGAGGGAGGGAGGCAGAGATCGGACAGAGGAGAGCTGATAGGGAGGGAGAGGGAGGACTGAGAGAGACATGGAGAGATGAGGAGAGAGAGGGAGGGAGGCAGAGATCGGACAGAGGAGAGCTGATAGGGAGGACTGAGAGAGACATGGAGAGATGGGGAGAGGGAGGGATTGAGGCAGAGTCCCATATTCTTGTTGGTCTCATTAGAGCGCTCTCTCCCCCATGTCCTATTTTTTAGTGTTGTCACATTAGAGCGCTCTCCCTATGTCATTGCTGTCAGTGTTGTCTCATTAGAGCGCTCTCCCTATGTCCAAGCTGTCAGTGTTGTCTCATTAGAGTGCTCTCCCCATGTCATTGCATTCAGTGTTGTCTCATTAGAGTGCTCTCCCCATGTCATTGCTGTCAGTGTTGTCTCATTAGAGCGCTTTCCCTATGTCCAAGCTGTCAGTGTTGTCTCATTAGAACCGCTCTCTCCCCATGTCCTATTTTTTAGTGTTGTCTCATTAGAGCGCTCTCCCCATGTCATTGCTGTCAGTGTTGTCTCATTAGAGTGCACTACCCATGTGATTGCTGTCAGTTTAGTCTCATTAGAGCGCTCTCTCCATGCCCTTGCTGTCAGTGTTGTCACATTAGAGCGCTCTCCCCATGTCAATACTGTCAGTGTTGTCACATTAGAGCGCTCTCTCCATGGCCTTGCTGTCAGTGTAGTCTCATTAGAGTGCGCTCCCAATGTCCTAGCTGTCAGTGTTGTCTCATTAGAGTGCTCTCCCCATGTCCTAGCTGTCAGTGTAGTCTCATTAGAGCGCTGTACCCGTCTTTGTTGTCAGTGTAGTCTCATTTGAGCGCTCCCCCCATGTACTTGCTGTCAGTGTAGTCTCATTAGAGCGCTCTCTCTCATGACCCTGCTGTCAGTGTAGTCTCATTAGAGCGCTGTCCCCAAGTCCTGTCAGTGTTGTCTCATGAGAGCACTCTCCCTATGTCTTTGCTGTCAGTGTAGTCTCATTAGAGCGTTCTCCCCATGCCCTTGCTGTCAGTGTAGTCTCATTAGAGCGCTCTTCCCATGTCCTTGCTGTCAGTGTAGTCTCATTAGAGTGCTCTCCCCATGTCCTTGCTGTTAGTGTTGTCTCATTAGAGCGCTCTCCCCATGTCCTTGCTGTCAGTGTAGTCTCATTAGAGCGCTCTCCCCATGTCCTTGCTGTCAGTGTAGTCTCATTAGAGCGCTCTCCCCATGTCCTTGCTGTCAGTTTAGTCTCATTAGAGCGCTCTCCCTATCTTTATGCTGTCAGTGTAGTCTGATTAGAGTGCTCTCCCCATGTCCTTGCTGTCAGTGTTGTCTCATTAGAGCGCTCTCCCGCATGTCTTTGCTGTCAGTGTTGTCACATTAGAGCGCTCTCCCCATGTCATTGCTGTCAGTGTTGTCTCCTCATTAGAGCGCTCTCCCCATGTCCTTGCTGTCAGTGTTGTCTCATTAGAGCGCTCTCCCCATGTCCTTGCTGTCAGTGTTGTCTCATTAGAGCGCTCTCCCTATGTTTATGCTGTCAGTGTAGTCTGATTAGAGCGCTCTCCCCCATGTCCTTGCTGTCAGTGTTGTCACAATAGAGCGCTCTCCCCATGTCCTTGCTGTCAGTGTTGTCTCATTAGAGTGCTCTCCCCATGTCCTTTTTTTCTGTGTAGTCTCATTAGAGCACACTCCCCATGGCCTTGCTGTTAGTGTAGTCTCATTAGAGCGCCCTCTCCATATCTTAGCTGTCAGTGTTGTCTCATTAGAGCGCTCTCTCCATGTCATTGCTGTCAGTGTTGTCTCATTAGAGCGCTCTCTCCATGCTCTTTGTTGTCAGTGTTGTCTCATTAAAGCGCTCTCCCTATGTGATTGCTGTCAGTGTAGTCTCATTAGAGCGCTCTCCCCATGTCTAAGCTGTCAGTGTAGTCTCATTAGAGCACTCTCCCCATGCTCTTTGTTGTCAGTGTTGTCTCATTAAAGCACTCTCCCTATGTATTTGCTGTCAGTGTACTCTCATTAGAGCGCTCTCCCCATGTGATTGCTGTCAGTGTAGTCTCATTAGAGCTCTCTCGCCATGTCCTAGCTGTCAGTGTTTTCTCATTAGAGCGCTCTCCTTATGTCCTAGCTGTCAGTGTAGTCTCAGTAGAGCGCTCTCCCCATGCCCTTGCTGTCAGTGTAGTCTCATTAGAGTGCTCTCCCCATGTCATTGCTGTCAGTGTTGTCTCATTAGAGCGCACTCCTCCATGTCATTGCTGTCAGTGTAGTCTCATTAGACCGCTCTCTCCATGCCCTTGCTGTCAGTGATGTCTCATTAGAGCGTGCTCCCCGTGTCATTGCTGTCAGTGTTGTCTCATTAGAGCACTCTCCCCATGTCTTTGCTGTGAGTGTAGTCTCATTAGAGCGCTCTCCCCATGTAATTGCTGTCAGTGTAGTCTCAATAGAGTGCTCTCCCCCATGTCACTGCTGTCAGTGTAGTCTCATTAGAGCGCTCTCTCCATGTCCTTGCTGTAGGTGTAGTCTCATTAGAGCGCTCTCCCTATGTTTATGCTGTCAGTGTAGTCTGATTAGAGCGCTCTCCCTCATGTCCTTGCTGTCAGTGTTGTCACAATAGAGCGCTCTCCCCATGTCCTTGCTGTCAGTGTTGTCTCATTAGAGTGCTCTCCCCATGTCCTTTTTTTCTGTGTAGTCTCATTAGAGCGCACTCCCCATGGCCTTGCTGTTAGTGTTGTCTCATTAAAGCGCTCTACTTCATGCCTTTCCTGTCAGTGTAGTCTCATTAGAGCGCCCTTTCCATATCTTAGCTGTCAGTGTTTTCTCATTAGAGCGCTCTCCTTATGTCCTAGCTGTCAGCGTAGTCTCAGTAGAGCGCTCTCCCCATGCCCTTGCTGTCAGTGTAGTCTCATTAGAGCGCCCTCTCCATGTCTAAGCTGTCAGTGTAGTCTCATTAGAGCACTCTCCCCATGCTCTTTGTTGTCAGTGATGTCTCATTAGATCGCTCTCTCCATGCCCTTGCTGTCAGTGAAATCTCATTAGAGCGCCCTCTCCATGTGATTGCTGTGAGTGTAGTCTCATTAGAGTGCTCTCTCCATGTCCTTGCTGTGAGTGTAGTTTCATTAGAGTGCTCTCTCCATGCCCTTGCTGTCAGTGTTGTCTCATTAGAGTGCTCTCCCCATGTCATTGCTGTCAGTGTAGTCTCATTAGAGCTCTCTCCCCATGCCCTTGCTGTCAGTGTTGTCTCATTAGAGCGCTCTCCTTATGTCCTAGTCTCATTAGACCGCTCTCTCCATGCCCTTGCTGTAAGAAATCTCATTAGCGCGCTCTCTCCATGTGATTGCTGTGAGTGTAGTCTCATTAGAGTGCTCTCTCCATGTCCTTGCTGTGAGTGTAGTTTCATTAGAGTGCTCTCTCCATGCCCTTGCTGTCAGTGTTGTCTCATTAGAGCGTGCTCCCCGTGTCATTGCTGTCAGTGTTGTCTCATTAGAGCACTCTCCCCATGTCTTTGCTGTGAGTGTAGTCTCATTAGAGCGCTCTCCCCATGTAATTGCTGTCAGTGTAGTCTCAATAGAGTGCTCTCCCCCATGTCTCATTAGAGCGCACTCCTCCATGCCCTTGCTGTCAGTGAAATCTCATTAGAGCGCCCTCTCCATGTGATTGCTGTGAGTGTAGTCTCATTAGAGTGCTCTCTCCATGTCCTTGCTGTGAGTGTAGTTTCATTAGAGTGCTCTCTCCATGCCCTTGCTGTCAGTGTTGTCTCATTAGAGCGTGCTCCCCGTGTCATTGCTGTCAGTGTTGTCTCATTAGAGCACTCTCCCCATGTCTTTGCTTTGAGTGTAGTCTCATTAGAGCGCTCTCCCCATGTAATTGCTGTCAGTGTAGTCTCAAAAGAGCGCTCTCCCCCATGTCACTGCTGTCAGTGTAGTCTCATTAGAGCGCTGTCCAGGTCTTTGCTGTCAGTGTAGTCTCAGTAGAGCGCTCTCCCCATGTCCTTGCTGTAGGTGTAGTCTCATTAAAGCGCTCTCCCTATGTCTTTGCTGTCAGTGTTGTCTTATTAGAGCGCTCTCCCCATGCCCTTGCTGTCATTGTTGTCTCATTAGAGTGCTCTCCTTATGTCCTAGCTGTCAGTGTAGTCTCATTAGAGCGCTCTCCCCATGCCCTTGCTGTCAGTGTAGTCTCATTAGAGCGCTCTCCCCATGCCCTTGCTGTCAGTGTAGTCTCATTAGAGTGCTCTCCCCATGTCATTGCTGTCAGTGTTGTCTCATTAGAGGGCTCTCCCCATGTCCTAGCTTTCAGTGTAGTCTCATTAGAGCGCTGTCCCCGTCTTTCCTGTCAGTGTAGTCTCAGTAGAGCGCTCTCCCCATGTCCTTGCTGTAGGTGTAGTCTCATTAGAGCGCTCTCCCCATGTCCTTGCTGTAGGTGTAGTCTCATTAGAGCGCTCTCCCTATGTTTATGCTGTCAGTGTAGTCTGATTAGAGCGCTCTCCCTCATGTCCTTGCTGTCAGTGTTGTCACAATAGAGCGCTCTCCCCATGTCCTTGCTGTCAGTGTTGTCTCATTAGAGTGCTCTCCCCATGTCCTTTTTTTCTGTGTAGTCTCATTAGAGCGCACTCCCCATGGCCTTGCTGTTAGTGTAGTCTCATTAGAGCACTCTCCCCATGTCCTAGCTGTCAGTGTTGTCTCATTAAAGCGCTCTACTTCATGCCTTTCCTGTCAGTGTAGTCTCATTAGAGCGCCCTCTCCATATCTTAGCTGTCAGTGTTGTCTCATTAGAGCGCTCTCTCCATGTCATTGCTGTCAGTGTTGTCTCATTAGAGCGCTGTCCTTCATGCCCTTGCTGTCAGTATAGTCTCATTAGAGCGCACTCTCCATGTCTAAGCTGTCAGTGTAGTCTCATTAGAGCACTCTCCCCATGCTCTTTGTTGTCAGTGATGTCTCATTAAAGCGCTCTCCCTATGTATTTGCTGTCAGTGTAGTCTCATTAGAGCGCACTACCCATGTGATTGCTGTCAGCGTAGTCTCAGTAGAGCGCTCTCCCCATGCCCTTGCTGTCAGTGTAGTCTCATTAGAGTGCTCTCCCCATGTCATTGCTGTCAGTGTTGTCTCATTAGAGCGCACTCCTCCATGTCATTGCTGTCAGTGTAGTCTCATTAGACCGCTCTCTCCATGCCCTTGCTGTCAGTGAAATCTCATTAGAGCGCCCTCTCCATGTGATTGCTGTGAGTGTAGTCTCATTAGAGTGCTCTCTCCATGTCCTTGCTGTGAGTGTAGTTTCATTAGAGTGCTCTCTCCATGCCCTTGCTGTCAGTGTTGTCTCATTAGAGTGCTCTCCCCATGTCATTGCTGTCAGTGTAGTCTCATTAGAGCTCTCTCCCCATGCCCTTGCTGTCAGTGTTGTCTCATTAGAGCGCACTCCTCCATGTCATTGCTGTCAGTGTAGTCTCATTAGACCGCTCTCTCCATGCCCTTGCTGTCAGTGAAATCTCATTAGAGCGCCCTCTCCATGTGATTGCTGTGAGTGTAGTCTCATTAGAGTGCTCTCTCCATGTCCTTGCTGTGAGTGTAGTTTCATTAGAGTGCTTTCTCCATGCCCTTGCTGTCAGTGTTGTCTCATTAGAGCGTGCTCCCCGTGTCATTGCTGTCAGTGTTGTCTCATTAGAGCACTCTCCCCATGTCTTTGCTGTGAGTGTAGTCTCATTAGAGCGCTCTCCCCATGTAATTGCTGTCAGTGTAGTCTCAATAGAGTGCTCTCCCCCATGTCTCATTAGAGCGCACTCCTCCATGTCATTGCTGTCAGTGTAGTCTCATTAGACCGCTCTCTCCATGCCCTTGCTGTCAGTGAAATCTCATTAGAGCGCCCTCTCCATGTGATTGCTGTGAGTGTAGTCTCATTAGAGTGCTCTCTCCATGTCCTTGCTGTGAGTGTAGTTTCATTAGAGTGCTCTCTCCATGCCCTTGCTGTCAGTGTTGTCTCATTAGAGTGTGCTCCCCGTGTCATTGCTGTCAGTGTTGTCTCATTAGAGCACTCTCCCCATGTCTTTGCTGTGAGTGTAGTCTCATTAGAGCGCTCTCCCCATGTAATTGCTGTCAGTGTAGTCTCAAAAGAGCGCTCTCCCCCATGTCACTGCTGTCAGTGTAGTCTCATTAGAGCGCTGTCCACGTCTTTGCTGTCAGTGTAGTCTCAGTAGAGCGCTCTTCCCATGTCCTTGCTGTAGGTGTAGTCTCATTAGAGCGCTCTCCCTATGTCTTTGCTGTCAGTGTTGTCTTATTAGAGCGCTCTCCCCATGCCCTTGCTGTCAGTGTTGTCTCATTAGAGTGCTCTCCTTATGTCCTAGCTGTCAGTGTAGTCTCATTAGAGCGCTCTCCCCATGCCCTTGCTGTCAGTGTAGTCTCATTAGAGCGCTCTCCCCATGCCCTTGCTGTCAGTGTAGTCTCATTAGAGTGCTCTCCCCATGTCATTGCTGTCAGTGTTGTCTCATTAGAGTGCTCTCCTTATGTCCTAGCTGTCAGTGTTGTCTCATTAGTGCACTCTCCCCATGTCATTGCTGTCAGTGTTGTCTCATGAGAGCGCTCTCCCCATGTCATTGCTGTCAGTGTAGTCTCATTAGAGCTCTCTCCCCATGCCCTTGCTGTCAGTGTTGTCTCATTAGAGCGCTCTCCTTATGTCCTAGCTGTCAGTGTTGTCTCATGAGAGCGCTCTCCCCATGCCCTTGCTGTCAGTGTAGTCTCATTAGAGTGCTCTCCCCATGTCCTAGCTGTCAGTGTAGTCTCATTAGAGGGCTCTCCCCATGTCCTAGCTTTCAGTGTAGTCTCATTAGAGCGCTGTCCCCGTCTTTGCTGTCAGTGTAGTCTCAGTAGAGCGCTCTCCCCATGTCCTTGCTGTAGGTGTAGTCTCATTAGAGCGCTGTCCCTGTGTCTTTGCTGTCAGTGTTGTCTTATTAGAGCGCTCTCCCCATGCCCTTGCTGTCAGTGTTGTCTCATTAGAGCACTCTCCTTATGTCCTAGCTGTCAGTGTAGTCTCAGTAGAGCGCTTTTCCCATGCCCTTGCTGTCAGTGTAGTCTCATTAGAGTGCTCTCCCCATGTCATTGCTGTCAGTGTAGTCTCATTAGAGCTCTCTCCCCATGCCCTTGCTGTCAGTGTTGTCTCATTAGAGCGCTCTCCCCATGTCATTGCTGTCAGTGTTGTCTCATTAGAGTGCTCTCTCCTTATGTCCTAGCTGTCAGTGTTGTCTCATTAGTGCACTCTCCCCATGTCATTGCTGTCAGTGTAGTCTCATTAGAGCACTCTCCCTATGTCTTTGCTGTCAGTGTAGTCTCATTAGAGCGCTCTCCCCATGTCCTTGCTGTCAGTGTTGTCTCATGAGAGCGCTCTCCCCATATCCTTGCTGTCAGTGTAGTCTCATTAGAGCGCTCTCCCCATGTCCTTGCTGTCAGTGTTGTCTCATGAGAGCGCTCTCCCCATATCCTTGCTGTCAGTGTAGTCTCATTAGAGTTCTCTCCCAATGTCCTAGCTGTCAGTGTTGTCTCATTAGAGCGCTCTCCCTATGTCTTTGCTTTCACTGTTGTCTCATTAGATCGCTCTCTCCATGTCCTTGCTGTCAGTGTTGTCTCATTTGAGCGCTCTCCCCATGTCATTGCTGTCAGTGTTGTCTCATTAGAGCGCTCTCCCCATGTCCTAGCTGCCAGGATTGTCACATTAGAGCGCCCTCTCCATGTCCTAGCTGTCAGTGTTGTCTCATTAGAGCGCTCTACCCATGTCATTGCTGTCAGTGTTTTCTCATTAGAGCGCTCTCCCCATGTGATTGCTCTCAGTGTAGACTCATTAGAGCGCTCTCTTCATGTCCTAGCTGTCAGTGTTGTGTCATTTGAGCGCTCTCTTCATGTCCTAGCTGTCAGTGTTGTCTCATTAGAGCGCTCTCCCCATGTCCTTGCTGTCAGTGTTGTCTCATTAGAGCGCTCTCCCCATGTCATTGCTGTCAGTGTTGTCTCATTAGAGCGCTCTCCCCATGTCCTCTCTGTAGGTGTAGTCTCATTAGAGCGCTCTCCCTATGTCTTTGCTGTCAGTGTTGTCTCATTAGAGCGCTCTCCCTATGTTTATGCTGTCAGTGTAGTCTGATTAGAGCGCTCTCCCCCATGTCCTTGCTGTCAGTGTTGTCACAATAGAGCTCTCTGCATGTCCTAGCTGTCACTGTTGTCTCATTAGAGCACTCTCCCCATGTCCTTGCTGTCAGTGTTGTCTCATTAGAGCGCTCTCCCCATGTCATTGCTGTCAGTGTTGTCTCATTAGATCGCTCTCTCCATGTCCTTGCTGTCAGTGTTGTCTCATTTGAGCGCTCTCCCCATGTCATTGCTGTCAGTGTTGTCTCATTAGAGCGCTCTCCCCATGTCCTAGCTGTCAGTGTTGTCTCATTAGAGCGCTCTCCCCATGTCCTAGCTGTCAGTGTTGTCTCATTAGAGCGCTCTCCCCATGTCCTAGCTGTCAGTTTAGTCTCATTAGAGCGCTCTCCCTATGTCTTTGCTGTCAGTGTAGTCTCATTAGAGCGCTCTCCCCATGTCCTTGCTGTCAGTGTTGTCTCATGAGAGCGCTCTCCCCATATCCTTGCTGTCAGTGTAGTCTCATTAGAGTTCTCTCCCAATGTCCTAGCTGTCAGTGTTGTCTCATTAGAGCGCTCTCCCTATGTCTTTGCTTTCACTGTTGTCTCATTAGATCGCTCTCTCCATGTCCTTGCTGTCAGTGTTGTCTCATTTGAGCGCTCTCCCCATGTCATTGCTGTCAGTGTTGTCTCATTAGAGCGCTCTCCCCATGTCCTAGCTGCCAGGATTGTCACATTAGAGCGCACTCTCCATGTCCTAGCTGTCAGTGTTGTCTCATTAGAGCGCTCTACCCATGTCATTGCTGTCAGTGTTTTCTCATTAGAGCGCTCTCCCCATGTGATTGCTCTCAGTGTAGTCTCATTAGAGCGCTCTCTTCATGTCCTAGCTGTCAGTGTTGTCTCATTTGAGCGCTCTCTTCATGTCCTAGCTGTCAGTGTTGTCTCATTAGAGCGCTCTCCCCATGTCATTGCTGTCAGTGTTGTCTCATTAGATCGCTCTCTCCATGTCCTTGCTGTCAGTGTTGTCTCATTTGAGCGCTCTCCCCATGTCATTGCTGTCAGTTTTGTCTCATTAGAGCGCTCTCCCCATGTCCTAGCTGTCAGTGTTGTCTCATTAGAGCGATCTCCCCATGTCCTAGCTGTCAGTGTTGTCTCATTAGAGCGCTCTCCCCATGTCCTAGCTGTCAGTTTAGTCTCATTAGAGCGCTCTACCCATGTCATTGCTGTCAGTGTTTTCTCATTAGAGCGCTCTCCCCATGTGATTGCTCTCAGTGTAGTCTCATTAGAGCGCTCTCTTCATGTCCTAGCTGTCAGTGTTGTGTCATTTGAGCGCTCTCTTCATGTCCTAGCTGTCAGTGTTGTCTCATTAGAGCGCTCTCCCCATGTCCTTGCTGTCAGTGTTGTCTCATTAGAGCGCTCTCCCCATGTCATTGCTGTCAGTGTTGTCTCATTAGAGCGCTCTCCCCATGTCCTTGCTGTAGGTGTAGTCTCATTAGAGCGCTCTCCCTATGTCTTTGCTGTCAGTGTTGTCTCATTAGAGCGCTCTCCCTATGTTTATGCTGTCAGTGTAGTCTGATTAGAGCGCTCTCCCCCATGTCCTTGCTGTCAGTGTTGTCACAATAGAGCTCTCTGCATGTCCTAGCTGTCACTGTTGTCTCATTAGAGCACTCTCCCCATGTCCTTGCTGTCAGTGTTGTCTCATTAGAGCGCTCTCCCCATGTCATTGCTGTCAGTGTTGTCTCATTAGATCGCTCTCTCCATGTCCTTGCTGTCAGTGTTGTCTCATTTGAGCGCTCTCCCCATGTCATTGCTGTCAGTGTTGTCTCATTAGAGCGCTCTCCCCATGTCCTAGCTGTCAGTGTTGTCTCATTAGAGCGCTCTCCCCATGTCCTAGCTGTCAGTGTTGTCTCATTAGAGCGCTCTCCCCATGTCCTAGCTGTCAGTGTAGTCTCATTAGAGCGCTCTCCCTATGTCTTTGCTGTCAGTGTAGTCTCATTAGAGCGCTCTCCCCATGTCCTTGCTGTCAGTGTTGTCTCATGAGAGCGCTCTCCCCATATCCTTGCTGTCAGTGTAGTCTCATTAGAGTTCTCTCCCAATGTCCTAGCTGTCAGTGTTGTCTCATTAGAGCGCTCTCCCTATGTCTTTGCTGTCACTGTTGTCTCATTAGATCGCTCTCTCCATGTCCTTGCTGTCAGTGTTGTCTCATTTGAGCGCTCTCCCCATGTCATTGCTGTCAGTGTTGTCTCATTAGAGCGCTCTCCCCATGTCCTAGCTGCCAGGATTGTCACATTAGAGCGCACTCTCCATGTCCTAGCTGTCAGTGTTGTCTCATTAGAGCGCTCTACCCATGTCATTGCTGTCAGTGTTTTCTCATTAGAGCGCTCTCCCCATGTGATTGCTCTCAGTGTAGTCTCATTAGAGCGCTCTCTTCATGTCCTAGCTGTCAGTGTTGTCTCATTTGAGCGCTCTCTTCATGTCCTAGCTGTCAGTGTTGTCTCATTAGAGCGCTCTCCCCATGTCATTGCTGTCAGTGTTGTCTCATTAGATCGCTCTCTCCATGTCCTTGCTGTCAGTGTTGTCTCATTTGAGCGCTCTCCCCATGTCATTGCTGTCAGTGTTGTCTCATTAGAGCGCTCTCCCCATGTCCTAGCTGTCAGTGTTGTCTCATTAGAGCGATCTCCCCATGTCCTAGCTGTCAGTGTTGTCTCATTAGAGCGCTCTCCCCATGTCCTAGCTGTCAGTGTAGTCTCATTAGAGCGCTCTCCCTATGTCTTTGCTGTCAGTGTAGTCTCATTAGAGCGCTCTCCCCATGTCCTTGCTGTCAGTGTTGTCTCATGAGAGCGCTCTCCCCATATCCTTGCTGTCAGTGTAGTCTCATTAGAGTTCTCTCCCAATGTCCTAGCTGTCAGTGTTGTCTCATTAGAGCACTCTCCCTATGTCTTTGCTTTCACTGTTGTCTCATTAGATCGCTCTCTCCATGTCCTTGCTGTCAGTGTTGTCTCATTTGAGCGCTCTCCCCATGTCATTGCTGTCAGTGTTGTCTCATTAGAGCGCTCTCCCCATGTCCTAGCTGCCAGGATTGTCACATTAGAGCGCACTCTCCATGTCCTAGCTGTCAGTGTTGTCTCATTAGAGCGCTCTACCCATGTCATTGCTGTCAGTGTTTTCTCATTAGAGCGCTCTCCCCATGTGATTGCTCTCAGTGTAGTCTCATTAGAGCGCTCTCTTCATGTCCTAGCTGTCAGTGTTGTCTCATTTGAGCACTCTCTTCATGTCCTAGCTGTCAGTGTTGCCTCATTAGAGCGCTCTCCCCATGTCCTTGCTGTCAGTGTTGTCTCATTAGAGCGCTCTCCCCATGTCATTGCTGTCAGTGTTGTCTCATTAGATCGCTCTCTCCATGTCCATGCTGTCAGTGTTGTCTCATTTGAGCGCTCTCTCCATGCCCTTGCTGTCAGTGTTGTCTCATTAGTGCACTCTCCCCATGTCATTGCTGTCAGTGTTGTCTCATTAGAGCGCTCTCCCCATGTGATTGCTCTCAGTGTAGTCTCATTAGAGCGCTCTCTTCATGTCCTAGCTGTCAGTGTTGTCTCATTTGAGCGCTCTCTTCATGTCCTAGCTGTCAGTGTTGTCTCATTAGAGCGCTCTCCCCATGTCCTTGCTGTCAGTGTTGTCTCATTAGAGTGCTCTCCCCATATCATTGCTGTCAGTGTTGTCTCATTAGATCGCTCTCTCCATGTCCATGCTGTCAGTGTTGTCTCATTTGAGCGCTCTCTCCATGCCCTTGCTGTCAGTGTTGTCTCATTAGAGCGCTCTCCCCATGTCATTGCTGTCAGTGTTGTCTCATTAGATCGCTCTCTCCATGTCCTTGCTGTCAGTGTTGTCTCATTTGAGCGCTCTCCCCATGTCATTGCTGTCAGTGTAGTCTCATTAGAGCGCTCTCCCCATGTCCTTGCTGTAGGTGTAGTCTCATTAGAGCGCTCTCCCTATGTCTTTGCTGTCAGTGTTGTCTCATTAGAGCGCTCTCCCTATGTTTATGCTGTCAGTGTAGTCTTATTAGAGCGCTCTCCCCCATGTCCTTGCTGTCAGTGTTGTCACAATAGAGCGCTCTCCCCATGTCCTTGCTGTCAGTGTTGTCTCATTAGAGCACTCTCCCCATGCCCTTGCTGTCAGTGTTGTCTCATTAGAAAGCTCTCCCCATGTCCTTTTTTTCTGTTTAGTCTCATTAGAGCGCACTCCCCATGGCCTTGCTGTTAGTGTAGTCTCATTAGAGCACTCTCCCCATGTCCTAGCTGTCAGTGTTGTCTCATTAGAGCGCCCTCTCCATATCTTAGCTGTCAGTGTTGTCTCATTAGAGCGCTCTCTCCATGTAATTGCTGTCAGTGTTGTCTCATTAGAGCGCTGTCCTTCATGCCCTTGCTGTCAGTATAGTCTCATTAGAGCGCCCTCTCCATATCTTAGCTGTCAGTGTTGTCTCATTAGAGCGCTCTCTCCATGTAATTGCTGTCAGTGTAGTCTCATTAGAGCACTCTCCCTATGTCTTTGCTTTCACTGTTGTCTCATTAGAGCACTCTCCCCATGCTCTTTGTTGTCAGTGATGTCTCATTAAAGCGCTCTCCCTATGTATTTGCTGTCAGTGTAGTCTCATTAGAGCGCTCTCCCCATGTGATTGCTGTCAGTGTAGTCTCATTAGAGCGCTCTCCCCATGTCCTAGCTGTCAGTGTTTTCTCATTAGAGCGCTCTCTTTCTGTCCTAGCTGTCAGTGTAGTCTCAGTAGAGCGCTCTCCCCATGCCCTTGCTGTCAGTGTAGTCTCATTAGAGCGCTCTCCCCATGTGATTGCTCTCAGTGTAGTCTCATTAGAGCGC
>JAPZIH010000474.1:0-23175 GCA_027410445.1 Discoglossus pictus
AGAGTGTGGGAGACAGAGACAGTTAGAGAGGCAGAGACAGAGTGAGAGAGGCAGAGACAGAGTGAGAGAGGAAGATAGATACAGAGTGATAGAGATAGAGTGTTTGAGGCAGAGACAGCGTGAGAGAGGCAGAGACAGTGTGAGAGAGGCAGAGACAGAGTGAGGGAGGCAGAGACAGAGTGAGGGAGGCAGAGACAGACCAGAGAGACAGAGACAGTGAGAGAGGCAGAGACAGCGTGAGAGAGGCAGAGACAGTGTGAGAGAGGCAGAGACAGTGTGAGAGAGGCAGAGACAGAGTGAGGGAGGCAGAGACAGAGTGAGAGACACAGAGACAGTGAGAGAGGCAGAGACAGTGTGAGAGAGGCAGAGACAGAGTGAGGGAGGCAGAGACAGAGTGAGAGAGGCAGAGACAGTGAGAGAGGCAGAGACAGAGTGAGGGAGGCAGAGACAGAGTGAGAGAGGCAGAGACAGTGAGAGAGGCAGAGACAGAGTGAGGGAGACAGAGACAGAGTGAGGGAGACAGAGACAGAGACAGAGTGAGGGAGGCAGAGACAGTGTGAGAGGCAGAGTGAGGAAGGCAGAGACAGAGTGAGGGAGGCAGAGACAGAGTTAGGGAGATAGAGTGTGGGAGACAGAGACAGTGAGAGAGGCAGAGACAGAGTGAGAGAGGCAGAGACAGTGTGAGAGAGGCAGAGACAGAGTGAGAGAGGCAGAGACAGTGTGAGAGGCAGAGACAGTGTGAGAGAGATAGAGTGTGGGAGACAGAGACAGTGAGAGAGGCAGAGACAGAGTGAGAGAGGCAGAGACAGTGTGAGAGAGGCAGAGAAGAGTGAGAGAGGCAGAGACAGTGTGAGAGACAGAGACAGTGAGAGAGGCAGAGACAGAATGAGAGGGGTAGAGACAGAGTGATAGAGTGTGGGAGATAGTGACAGTGAGAAAGGCAGAGACAGAGTGAGAGAGGCAAAGACAGTGTGAGAGAGGCAGAGACAGAGTGAGAGAGGAAGATAGAGACAGAGTGAAAGAGGAAGATAGAGACAGAGTGATAGAGATAGAGTGTTTGAGGCAGAGACAGCACGAGAGAGGCAGAGACAGTGTGAGAGAGGCAGAGTGAGGAAAGCAGAGACAGAGTGAGAGAGGCAGAGACAGAGTGAGAGAGACAGAGTGAGAGAGACAGAGTGAGGAAGGCAGAAACAGAATGAGGGAGTCAGAGACAGAGTGAGAGAGACAGAGTGAGGGAGACAGAGACAGAGTGAGGGAGGCAGAGACAGAGTGAGAGAGGCAGAGATAGTGGGAGAGAGGCAGAGACAGTAGGAGAGAAGCAGAGACAGAGTGAGAGAGACAGAGTGAGGAAAGCAGAGACAGAGTGAGAGGCAGAGACAGAGTGAGAGAGACAGAGACAGAGTGAGAGAGACAGAGTGAGGGAGACATAGACAGAGTGAGGGAGGCAGAGACAGAGTGAGGGAGACAGAGACAGAGTGAGGGAGTCAGAGACAGAGTGAGAGAGACAGAGTGAGGGAGACATAGACAGAGTGAGGGAGGCAGAGACAGAGTGAGGGAGACAGAGACAGAGTGAGAGAGACAGAGTGAGGGAGACAGAAACAGAGTGAGGGAGGCAGAGACAGAGTGAGAGAGACAGAGTGAGGGAGGCCGAGATAGAGTGAGGGAGGCCGAGATAGAGTGAGGGAGGCAGAGACAGAGTGAGGGAGTCAGAGACAGAGTGAGAGAGACAGAGTGAGGGAGGCCGAGATAGAGTGAGGAAGGCAGAGACAGTGTGAGGGAGGCAGAGACAGTGTGAGAGAGGCAGAGACAGAGTGAGAGAGGCAGAGACAGAGTGAGGGAGGCAGAGACAGTGTGAGAGAGACAGAGACAGAGTGAGAGAGGCAGAGACAGAGTGAGAGAGGCAGAGACAGAGTGAGGGAGACAGAGACAGAGTGAGAGGCAGAGACAGAGTGAGGGAGGCAGAGACAGAGTGAGAGAGGCAGAGACAGAGTGAGAGAGGCAGAGACAGAGTGAGGGAGGCAGAGACAGAGTGAGAGACACAGAGACTGTGAGAGAGGCAGAGACAGTGTGAGAGAGGCAGAGACAGAGTGAGGGAGGCAGAGACAGAGTGAGAGAGGCAGAGACAGTGAGAGAGGCAGAGACAGAGTGAGGGAGGCAGAGACAGAGTGAGAGAGGCAAAGACAGTGTGAGAGGCAGAGACAGTGAGAGAGGCAGAGACAGAGTGAGAGAGGCAGAGACAGAGTGAGGGAAACAGAGACAGAGTGAGAGAGGCAGAAACAGTGTGAGAGGCAGAGACAGAGTGAGAGAGGCAGAGACAGACCAGAGAGACAGAGACAGTGAGAGAGGCAGAGACAGAGTGAGGGAGGCCGAGATAGAGTGAGGGAGGCCGAGATAGAGTGAGGGAGGCAGAGACAGAGTGAGGGAGTCAGAGACAGAGTGAGAGAGACAGAGTGAGGGAGGCCGAGATAGAGTGAGGAAGGCAGAGACAGTGTGAGGGAGGCAGAGACAGTGTGAGAGAGGCAGAGACAGAGTGAGAGAGGCAGAGACAGAGTGAGGGAGGCAGAGACAGTGTGAGAGAGACAGAGACAGAGTGAGAGAGGCAGAGACAGAGTGAGAGAGGCAGAGACAGAGTGAGGGAGACAGAGACAGAGTGAGAGGCAGAGACAGAGTGAGGGAGGCAGAGACAGTGTGAGAGAGACAGAGACAGCGTGAGAGAGGCAGAGACAATGTGAGAGAGGCAGAGACAGAGTGAGGGAGGCAGAGACAGAGTGAGAGACACAGAGACTGTGAGAGAGGCAGAGACAGTGTGAGAGAGGCAGAGACAGAGTGAGGGAGGCAGAGACAGAGTGAGAGAGGCAGAGACAGTGAGAGAGGCAGAGACAGAGTGAGGGAGGCAGAGACAGAGTGAGAGAGGCAAAGACAGTGTGAGAGGCAGAGACAGTGAGAGAGGCAGAGACAGAGTGAGAGAGGCAGAGACAGAGTGAGAGAGGCAGAGACAGAGTGAGGGAGGCAGAGACAGAGTGAGAGAGGAAGAGACAGTGAGAGAGGCAGAGACAGAGTGAGGGAGGCAGAGACAGTGAGAGAGGCAGAGACAGAGTGAGGGAGGCAGAGGTAGTGTGAGAGAGGCAGAGACAGTGTGAGAGAGGCAGAGACAGAGACAGTGTGAGAGGCAGAGTGAGAGAGACAGAGACAGAGACAGAGTGAGGGAGACAGAGACAGAGTGAGGGAGACAGAGACAGAGTGAGGGAGGCAGAGGCACTGTGAGAGAGGCAGAGACAGTGTGAGATAGGCAGAGACAGTGTGAGAGAGGCAGAGACAGAGACAGTGTGAGAGGCAGAGTGAGAGAGACAGAGACAGAGACAGAGTGAGAGGCAGAGTGAGGAAGGCAGAGACAGAGTGAGGGAGGCAGAGATAGAGTGAGGGAGATAGAGACAGAGTGAGAGAGGCAGAGACAGAGTGATAGAGATAGAGTGTGGGAGACAGAGACAGTGAGAGAGGCAGAGACAGAGTGAGAGGGGTAGAGACAGAGTGATAGAGATAGAGTGTGGGAGACAGAGACAGTGAGAGAGGCAGAGACAGAGTGAGAGGGGTAGAGACAGAGTGATAGAGATAGAGTGTGGGAGACAGAGACAGTGAGAGAGGCAGAGACAGAGTGAGGGAGATAGAGACAGAGTGAGAGAGGCAGAGACAGAGTGATAGAAATAGAGTGTGGGAGACAGAGACAGTGGGAGAGGCAGAGGCAGAGTGAGAGGGGTAGAGACAGAGTGATAGAGATAGAGTGTGGGAGACAGAGACAGAGTGAGAGACACAGAGACTGTGAGAGAGGCAGAGACAGTGTGAGAGAGGCAGAGACAGAGTGAGGGAGGCAGAGACAGAGTGAGAGAGGCAGAGACAGTGAGAGAGGCAGAGACAATGTGAGAGAGGCAGAGACAGAGTGAGGGAGGCAGAGACAGAGTGAGAGACACAGAGACTGTGAGAGAGGCAGAGACAGTGTGAGAGAGGCAGAGACAGAGTGAGGGAGGCAGAGACAGTGAGAGAGGCAGAGACAGAGTGAGGGAGGCAGAGACAGAGTGAGAGAGGCAAAGACAGTGTGAGAGGCAGAGACAGTGAGAGAGGCAGAGACAGAGTGAGAGAGGCAGAGACAGAGTGAGGGAAACAGAGACAGAGTGAGAGAGGCAGAAACAGTGTGAGAGGCAGAGACAGAGTGAGAGAGGCAGAGACAGAGTGAGAGAGGCAGAGACAGAGTGAGAGAGGCAGAGACAGAGTGAGAGAGGCAGAGACAGAGTGAGGGAGGCAGAGACAGAGTGAGAGAGGCAGAGACAGTGAGAGAGGCAGAGACAGAGTGAGGGAGGCAGAGGCAGTGTGATAGAGGCAGAGACAGTGTGAGATAGGCAGAGACAGTGTGAGAGAGGCAGAGACAGAGACAGTGTGAGAGGCAGAGTGAGAGAGACAGAGACAGAGACAGAGTGAGGGAGACAGAGACAGAGTGAGGGAGGCAGTGTGAGAGAGGCAGAGACAGTGTGAGATAGGCAGAGACAGTGTGAGAGAGGCAGAGACAGAGACAGTGTGAGAGGCAGAGTGAGAGAGACAGAGACAGAGGCAGAGTGAGAGGCAGAGTGAGGAAGGCAGAGACAGAGTGAGGGAGGCAGAGATAGAGTGAGGGAGATAGAGACAGAGTGAGAGAGGCAGAGACAGAGTGATAGAGATAGAGTGTGGGAGACAGAGACAGTGAGAGAGGCAGAGACAGAGTGAGAGGGGTAGAGACAGAGTGATAGAGATAGAGTGTGGGAGACAGAGACAGTGAGAGAGGCAGAGACAGAGTGAGAGGGGTAGAGACAGAGTGATAGAGATAGAGTGTGGGAGACAGAGACAGTGAGAGAGGCAGAGACAGAGTGAGAGAGGCAGAGACAGTGTGAGAGAGGCAGAGACAGAGTGAGAGAGGCAGAGACAGTGTGAGAGGCAGAGACAGAGTGATAGAGATAGAGTGTGGGAGACAGAGACAGAGTGAGAAAGGCAGAGACAGAGTGAGAGAGGCAGAGACAGTATGAGAGGCAGAGACAGGGTGAGAGAGATAGAGGGTGGGAGACAGAGACAGTGAGAGAGGCAGAGACAGAGTGAGAGGGGTAGAGACAGAGTGATAGAGATAGAGTGTGGGAGACAGAGACCATGTGAGAGGCAGAGACAGAGTGAGAGAGGCAGAGACAGTGTGAGAGGCAGAGACAGGGTGAGAGAGATAGAGGGTGGGAGACAGAGACAGTGAGAGAGGCAGAGACAGAGTGAGAGGGGTAGAGACAGAGTGATAGAGATAGAGTGTGGGAGATAGTGACAGTGAGAGAGGCAGAGACAGAGTGAGAGAGGCATAGACAGTGTGAGAGAGACAGAGACAGAGTGAGGGAGACAGAGACAGAGTGAGGGAGGCAGAGACAGAGTGAGAGGCAGAGACAGAGTGAGGGAGGCAGAGACAGTGTGAGGGGGCAGAGACAGTGTGAGGGGGCAGAGACAGTGTGAGGGAGGCAGAGACAGAGTGAGAGAGGAAGAGAGAGTGTGAGAGAGGCAGAGACAGAGTGAGGGAGGCAGAGACAGAGTGAGAGAGGAAGAGAGATAGAGTGTGGGAGACAGAGACAGAGTGAGAGAGGCAGAGACAGAGTGAGAGGCAGAGACAGAGTGAGGGAGGCAGAGACAGTGTGAGGGGGCAGAGACAGTGTGAGGGAGGCAGAGACAGAGTGAGAGGGGTAGAGACAGAGTGATAGAGATAGAGTGTGGGAGACAGAGACAGTGAGAGAGGCAGAGACAGAGTGAGAGGGGTAGAGACAGAGTGATAGAGATAGAGTGTGGGAGATAGTGACAGTGAGAGAGGCAGAGACAGAGTGAGAGAGGCATAGACAGTGTGAGAGAGACAGAGACAGAGTGAGGGAGACAGAGACAGAGTGAGGGAGGCAGAGACAGAGTGAGAGGCAGAGACAGAGTGAGGGAGGCAGAGACAGTGTGAGGGGGCAGAGACAGTGTGAGGGAGGCAGAGACAGAGTGAGAGAGGAAGAGAGAGTGTGAGAGAGGCAGAGACAGAGTGAGGGAGGCAGAGACAGAGTGAGAGAGGAAGAGAGATAGAGTGTGGGAGACAGAGACAGAGTGAGAGAGGCAGAGACAGAGTGAGAGAGGCAGAGACAGTATGAGAGGCAGAGACAGGGTGAGAGAGATAGAGGGTGGGAGACAGAGACAGTGAGAGAGGCAGAGACAGAGTGAGAGGGGTAGAGACAGAGTGATAGAGATAGAGTGTGGGAGACAGAGACCATGTGAGAGGCAGAGACAGAGTGAGAGAGGCAGAGACAGTGTGAGAGGCAGAGACAGGGTGAGAGAGATAGAGGGTGGGAGACAGAGACAGTGAGAGAGGCAGAGACAGAGTGAGAGGGGTAGAGACAGAGTGATAGAGATAGAGTGTGGGAGATAGTGACAGTGAGAGAGGCAGAGACAGAGTGAGAGAGGCATAGACAGTGTGAGAGAGACAGAGACAGAGTGAGGGAGACAGAGACAGAGTGAGAGGCAGAGACAGAGTGAGGGAGGCAGAGACAGTGTGAGGGGGCAGAGACAGTGTGAGGGAGGCAGAGACAGAGTGAGAGAGGAAGAGAGAGTGTGAGAGAGGCAGAGACAGAGTGAGGGAGGCAGAGACAGAGTGAGAGAGGAAGAGAGATAGAGGGTGGGAGACAGAGACAGTGAGAGAGGCAGAGACAGAGTGAGAGGGGTAGAGACAGAGTGATAGAGATAGAGTGTGGGAGATAGTGACAGTGAGAGAGGCAGAGACAGAGTGAGAGAGGCAAAGACAGAGTGAGGGAGACAGAGACAGAGTGAGGGAGACAGAGACAGAGTGAGGGAGGCAGAGACAGAGTGAGAGGCAGAGACAGAGTGAGGGAGGCAGAGACAGTGTGAGGGGGCAGAGACAGAGTGAGAGAGGCAGAGACAGAGTGAGAGAGGAAGAGAGAGTGTGAGAGAGGCAGAGACAGAGTGAGGGAGGCAGAGACAGAGTGAGGGAGGCAAAGACAGAGTGATAGAGATAGAGTGTGGGAGACAGAGACAGTGAGAGAGGCAGAGACAGAGTGAGAGAGGCAGAGACAGAGTGAGGGAGGCAGAGACAGAGTGAGGGAGGCAGAGACAGAGTGAGAGAGACAGAGACAGAGTGAGGGAGGCAGAGACAGAGTGAGAGAGGCAGAGACAGAGTGATCGAGACAGAGTGAGGTAGGCAGAGGCAGAGTGAGGGAGACAGAGACAGAGTGAGAGGCAGAGACAGAGTGAGAGGCAGAGACAGAGTGAGGGAGACAGAGACTGAGTGAGGGAGGCAGAGACTGAGTGAGGGAGGCAGAGACAGTGTGAGAGGCAGAGACAGAGTGAGAGAGGCAGAGACAGGGTGAGAGGCAGAGACAGAGTGAGGAAGGCAGAGACAGAGTGAGAGAGGCAGAGACAGGGTGAGAGGCAGAGACCGAGTGAGAGAGGCAGAGACAGAGTGAGAGGCAGAGACAGTGAGGGAGGCAGAGACAGTGAGAGAGGCAGAGACAGTGTGAGAGAGGCAGAGACAGTGAGAGAGACAGAGACAGAGTGAGAGAGGCAGAGACAGAGTGATAGAGAAAGAGTGTGGGAGACAGAGACAGTGAGAGAGGCAGAGACAGAGTGAGAGAGGCAGAGACAGAGTGATAGAGATAGAGTGTGGGAGACAGAGACAGTTAGAGAGGCAGAGACAGAGTGAGAGAGGCAGAGACAGTGTAAGAGAGACAGAGACAGAGTGAGGGAGGCAGAGACAGAGTGAGGGAGGCAGAGACAGAGTGAGAGAGGCAGATACAGTGTGAGAGAGACAGAGACAGAGTGAGAGAGGCAGAGACAGAGTGAGAGAGGCAGAGATAGAGTGAGGGAGACAGAGACAGAGTGAGGGAGGCAGAGACAGAGTGAGAGAGGCAGAGATAGAGTGAGGGAGATATTGACAGAGATAGAGGCAAAAACACAGTAAGAGGATCTGAAACAATGACAGAAGAGGCATAGTTAGGGAGAAAAAGAAAATGCAGGAGAGAGAGACAGCGTGAGAGAGACAGAGACAGACATTGAGGGAGGCAGAGACAGAGTGAGAGAGAAAGTGACAGACAGGGAGTGATACAGGACACAATATTTGAGACAAAAACTAGGTGAAGGAGAAATAATTTGGGATAAGAAGAGACAGTGAATAAGAGAGACAGGTGAGACAGACACCCTTCCATAGACAGGGCCTGAAGGCTACAGTGTGTCCTATGGGGATATGCCCACCGCAGCCCACCGCAGCCATCCTGAGTCCATGTCATAGTTTAGTGAATCTACCCCATTCAGTAAAACAAATACATATTTTGCGAGACATAAACACAATGATACTCTAATTCAGACATAAAGACCAAGAGACACAGAGCGAGACTGACCTGTAGACACACAGAGAGCTCCGGGTGTGTGGAGACCTCCAGATGAAGCTCTGACATGCCCCACCCAGGGGTCTTTCAGGCCTAGCCCCCCTCACTTAGGGCTATTTCGGTCTCAGTCATCTGTCCTGGAACAGCTGATAGCCAGGAATGTAGAGAGGCAGCTGTCACATTAGAGTGTGGACACATGGCGAGTGTGTGTGTGCACGGGGTGTGTTATAGGTTGTATGTCTGAGTTAATATGTCTTTACAAGTCATGTATACATTGTGTACATAGGGCCCTATTCCAATCTTTTTGGGCTGCTTTACGAGACAAGTTGACCCGTAAATCATTACCAATATATACCCATACCCAGAAAAAGCCGCCCAAGGAGAAGTGCACCCAAAGTATCCTAAAAACATCAAAGCACACAATCTGGATGTAGTTGCTCCATTCAAACGTCCCCCCAAGCCACTCCAGTCCTAAACACGTTACTTTCTTCGGACACTTACGTCCCCAGACAACCCTCCTACGTGCAGTGAGACCTACCCGTAGAAGCGTAAACATGTCAAACATCAGACCTGACGCCATGATCAGTGTTAAGCACGCAACTGAGTCAGATATGGGGCTTGATTTCTCTTATGAAACACAATTAATAGATTAAAACCGGCCCCAGCACCCACTACTGAACCTGATCTTGGGGGTCTCCTGGCCCCCCTAATAACCCTACCCCTTATGAGCTAGGAGATCCTTGGGATTCCCCCGTAAAACCTACTGTATGCAGGAGAACCCCAGGGAATTCCCTCCTTGCACTCGCTAAATACCCCATCCCCATGTCTACCTACAACCATGCAAGTCTATATAGACCCCCTTGCAACCAAAAATGAACCCCCGCCACAGGGTTCCCTAACAGCCCCCCATGACACTGAAGAATAACCCGCAAGCTACGGAGGTCCTGTTAGGACCCCCTGTTGCATCTAACATTAACCCATAAACCATAGAAGTCCGGCAAGGACTTCAATGCCACCTAAAATGAACTCCTATGGCACCCAAAATGTTAACCCCTAATCAATGGAGGTCATGCAAGGGGTGTTTCATTAAATGTAGATATAAAAATGATTTGGAAATTGTTTTTATTCCAGGACTATATATTATTATGGATGTTTTATGTGACAGTATAATCCTGTAAGGACCTCAAGAACCAAATAAAATGCTTTACAAAGTGCAAGGTTTAAACATTACAAAATATTTCCTTTCATGAGGACACATGCTGCAAAGGTAACAAATTCCTCATTTAAGTCTCTATATAATGCAGCCTTGCAACAATGTCAGCCTCTCCTTAATACTCTAATTAGAGGAGGTCACAGACCCGTCACCCCATCTATTCCCTGAAACTAAAGCAGCCAAGAACCAAACCAAAAGATATTGATATTGTTTAGATAGCAGTTTGGGCAGAGCTTGAGGGAACAGCACGAGGAGAGCACTCCAAAGAGAGAAGAGAGGAGAAGCAACCTACTGAGTTCCAACTTTCGTTATTGGTGAGAATTTTTTTCCCCATAGGGCCCATTTAGCTCTTATCTTTGGGCCTATCTTAGTATTACTAAGACCCCATTCTAAAAGGTGAACATATTCCAATCTTTCTAGAAGTTCCATCCAAGATGGGCATACTTTATTTTACCATCTAGAGACTACAAGTTTTTTTGATTCCTTAAGGAAAAGCAAAGCCATTCCTTTAACTGATGTTGAAAGACCTTCTGGAAAAAAATTTAAAATCACCAATTCTGGTGCCGGAGTTATTACTGTTTCACTTTGATAAATGCTTAAAACTCTCAAATAAAAAATTCTGTATTAGCTGACAACTCCACCACATGTGGAAATGCGAGCCACTCTGTCCACAACCTCTCCAACTTTTGTTCTTCTGAATTATTTAACTGTCCCAATTTAATTGGAGTTATATACCATCTATTAATAATTTTAAATTGAATTTCCCTATATGTTAAATTTTTAATAAATCTAGCCATTAAAGAAAAGGATGAGTGCCATTTTTCTGTAGGCCAAGAATTACCTATATAATTTTCCCATAACCTCCAGTTAAAGGGCTTCTCAAGTTGGTATTGTTTCTTAATAATTTTATAGCATTTGGACACAAGATGTTTTTTATCTTTAGAAGAGATAAAAATTTCAAGATCCGTCAGCCTCCTCGTCTCTTCCATATAGAAAGGGGATGAAACCAATAGTTTCTTTAATTTAGTATATTCTAACCAATTATTTATGGAAGTTGAATAACTATTAATAAGTTCTTGAAACTCCATTAGTTTTTTCTCCCCATATATATCTTTCAGTCAAAGTGCTCCTTTTCTCACTAACATCCTAAGTAGGCTAAAATCAAATAATTTGGCCAATGAGGCCAAAGGCGTAATCGGGCTGGGTAGGGGCATTAGGGAGAAGCGAGCATTAAATTTTCACCACCACCTATCATTTTTTAGTGTAAGACTTCCTAGTACTTTTCTATCCTTAAACTCCCCCTTTGTAGAAAGCAGTAAAAGGTTTAGATCCCCAAATTCTAAATCAAAATTCTCTATTTGAGACCAATTAAATAGGTCAGGTGACTTAGTCCATAGTATTAGTTGAGACATTTGTATGGCTTGTTGGTAGTTTTTAATCAGCAGGTATCCGACTCCTCCCTTTTCAAAATCGCATATCATATAGACTTTCTTTATCCTAATTCTTTTATAGTTATGAATATATTTATCAATTAAGATCTGAAATGTATTGATAATATATGCTGGAACCCACAACAGAAAACAACATAATAAATATGTAAATTTTTGGGAGGATGCCCATTTTTACCGCCTCTAAGCGTCCAGACAAAGACCTAATATTATTTCCCCAATTTTGTAGAGTTTTTTTTATCTTTGAATGAAGTTGTTTGAAATTTTGCACAATAACTTGTTTTAAATTAACATATAGATCAATTCCTAAATGCTGAATCTTATTCAGCCATTTATATTGGTATTTACCCTTCAAGTCCTCTATTTCAGCCAAGGATAAATTAATAGGCAATGCTTCGGATTTCATAATATTAATTTTATAATTAGATATTACACTAAAATCTTCAATGATTTTATGAAGAAAATCCAAAGAACTAAGCGGATTCTCCACTGCTATTACCATATCGTCTGCAAAGAGAGATGTTTTATATATACTTGAGCCTATCTTGATACCCTTGATGTTTTCTGGGCTTCTAATCGATTGAACCAATGGTTCAATTAATAATGCAAATAAAACTGGGGAGAGTGGGCATCCTTGCCGAGTTCCATTTGAAATAGCAAATTTCTCTGAAAGAAAACCTAGACCCCTGACAGCTACCCCTATTTAGCAAATCTAAATCTTCCCTTGATACTTTAGGAAGATTCATTTTTGCTAAATAATTTCAGATTGTTTTCTCCTGAGTCACTCTTTCTTCATTATTCGCTTCCAAATTCTATAATGCAGAATAATAACCTTTAAAGATTTGTACTACATTCTCTGAATTTGAAATGATTTTATCCCCAAGTTTAATTTTATCCAGACGTTTATTTATACCACTTGGCTTAATCCTATGTGCTAAATATTTACCTGCTCTGTTCCCCCAAAAATAGAATCTCTGCAAAAATTTAAATCTTGCGTCATCCATTTTTTCCCCCAATTTTTTTCATTGAGCACTGTAGTGCCTTCATTTCCTCCAGAGTGTTTTTATCAAGGTTTTGTTTATGTTTTCTATCAAATGTAGCCAGATCTATATACATCTCCCTCAACGGTCTCCCTCTATATTTTAGCAAATAAGATTTAGCTTTTATCAAAATCCCTCTGATATAAGCCTTATGAGCCAACCACAGGGTTATGCTAGAGTTAACCGAATATCTATTCTCTTCAAAGAATTGATTGATTTTTTTTTTTTTTTTATTCTTTTTTTATTGACACATATGCAGTATATAATAACATATTATATCCAACTCGCAGGTCCAATACAAAATTGCATAAGCAGGTTTATTAACACAGCATTCTAGACATCATTTTCAACTTTTTTGTCTATATTGTTTGTCACGGCTTGTCTATTGTACTTTCTGCTCTATGTGCCCACCTTAACCATTTTCCATTTTCTTAACTTTGCAGGAAACATCTGCAAACTAGTCCTTCCCTTCTAGATTAGGTCTGATAGGGTCTTGTATGTTAGCTAGCTTGTTGTCTATCGATTTTAATTCCCCTTATGCACTAGGTATATGGGAAGTATAACAAAGAAATAACAAACAATACAAAAGAGAACTATGAACTTATTACCTTAATCCTTCCTGCATCCCCCTCCCTCCTTCATCCTCAGTCCGCGCGGTCCACCAGCAGATATCGACACCCGAGGCACCCATTCCTTGGCAAGGAGATCCCATCCTGTCTTTGTTACAACTCCCCTTTGAAGTGTACCTATCCCTATTTCTGTTTTTAAATTGAGATAGCTTTGTCCGATTCCATCCATCTGTCCCAAATTTGACTAAACTTGGGGAGGGAGTTATTTATTGAGTGCTACATTCTTTCATATATCATAATGTGGTTTAGTTTTTTTATAACCTCATGGGGGTCTAAGTGAGGCTTTCTCCAGTTCTTTGCTATTTGGCTTTTAGCCACCAGCATGACCATTTGTATCCATTTGTTATGGTTCTTGCTAACACTTAATACCGGCATTCCTAGTAAACATGTCTCCCTAGATGGGTGTATTTCCCTGTCTAGTACCTCAGAGATCATTTCAGTAACCCTTCGCCACATAGTTTGCACTTTAGGGCAGTTCCACCATATGTGGTCAAAGGTTCCTCTATCTGAGCAGTTCCTAAAGCATTCAGGGGGGGGCATGTGGATTTATCTTGTTGAGCCTGTCAGGAGTTATGTATACCCTGTGTAATACTTTAGTTGCCGTTTCAAGGAAGCTAAAGAAGAGGGATCCCTTAGTCAGCTCTCTATGAATTTTTCCCCATCTCTGCGTGTCCCAGGTTATTCCCAGTTCCTGTTCCCATTGCAGGACGTGTTTGGGTTTTTGATCAGTAGGTGGTTTATTAGCTAGCGAATAGTTAGCGCCTATTATGCCTCTAGTTAGGGGGGTCTGCCTACATAGCTTCGAGAACCAGGTGTCTTGTGGGGGTCCCCACTTTTTGACCAGTTCTCGGACTCTATGGCATATTTTGTTATAATTAAATATCTCCTTGTCCGGCAAGTTATGCTTACTTATAAATTGTTCAGAGGTTAGAAGATTGCCGTCGCAGTACCAGGGCCCAAGTAGGTCCAGTTTCCGAGATAACCACCATGCTTTTGAGTCTCCCCCTAGCTCCCCCTCTATCTGGGACCCTGTGAAGACGGGCGTTTGGTAAGAGAGGACATGAGCCAACTGACGCCTGGAGTTCACCCCCCTCCACACCTGCAAGGATACCCCTATCATTGGGTTGTGGAACCCTGATTTTGACAACATGGGAAGTGTCGGGGACCAAATGATATTATCCCATTTGTAGGGGTTCATTTGGTAATTCTCAATGAATACCCATATTGGTTGGTGTTCTCTGGAGTGGGCTTGCGGTATAAAGGAAAGCTGGGCTGCCCTGATGTAATGTATCAAATTTGGACAAGCCAACCCCCCTGCTTCCCTTTCTTTATACATTAAGGACTTGCTGATTCTCGGGCGTTTATGTTGCCAAATAAATCTAAATACCGCCTTTTGGAATCCGTCCAGATCTCCTTTGTGTATCTGAATTGGGAGTGTTCTAAATAGGTATAATATTTTGGGCAACATGTTCATTTTAAAGGCGTTTATTCTTCCTGACCATGACAGATTGTATCTGTTCCACCTAAGTAGGTCGGCTTGTAGTTTTTTGTAAAGGGGGGTGTAGTTTTCTTTGTATAGTGCTGCCATCTCGGGGGTGAGATTAACCCCCAGGTATTTGATGCTTCCCCTTGGCCATAAGAATGAGTATCTATTTTTTAGGGCTTGTTCCTGGTCTAAGGGTACTCTTGTGCAAAGTATTTCAGATTTATCTGCATTAACTTTAAGTCCTGATAAGTTCCCAAAGCGGGACATTAAATCCATAAGGGCTTCTATTGAGGTTACCGGGTTTGTAAATGTACATAAAATGTCGTCTGCAAACAGGCAGCATTTCATTTGTTGGCATCCTACTTCTATTCCCTGTATTTTAGGGCATGTCCTAATGGCTTGTGCAAGGGGTTCAATGGCTAGTGTGAATAGCAATGGGGACAGGGGGCATCCCTGCCTCGTACCTCGCTGAATGTTAATGAGATCTCTATTCTCCCCCGGGAGCTTCAGATTTGCCGTCGGGGTATTATACAGTGTGTTTACTAAGTTTGTGAATTTGCCTCTGATGCCGAATTTATCCAATACCACATGCAGGTAGGGCCATTCAACAGAGTCAAATGTCTTTTCTAAGTCTAGGGCTACCATGCTGAGTGGTATCTTCGCGCTTTTAGCTATATGGGTAACATTTACTATACGGCGTATGTTGTCCCGGGCCTGTCTGTATGGCACAAAGCCCACTTGGTCTTTGTGTATTAGTTTGGGAAGGAAATTAGCTACTCTTGAAGCCATTAGTTTAGCTAGGACTTTAATGCCCCCATTTAGAAGGGATATTGGCCTATAATTCTTTGGATTTAACGCATCTCTTCCTGGTTTAGGTATAAAGATTACATCTAACTGATTTAGCTCGGGTGGCATTGTTTTCCCTGAAAGAATCTTGTTAAATAAATTGCTTAAATGTGGGGCCAGGAGGTTTGCTAGGCTTTTATAATATAAAACCGTCTGGGCCAGGGGCTTTCCCTGCCTTTAGAGTTTTGATAGTGTTGATAACTTCAGACGGGGTTATATCTGCATTTAGAAAGTCTAAATCCCCCCCCGGAGATTTTGGGTATGTCTAGGCTGTTGAGAAAGTCCTGTATTATGAAGTTATTGGCTTTCGTTTTAGACTAATATATTTCTTGGAAGCACTTATGAAATGTTTTTTTTAATTTCCGACTGATTCATTGTGATTGCCCCGCTTTCTGTTTTAATTTTGGTGATGTGGGTTAAGTTTTTCCTTAGGCTGAGTCTGCGTGCGAGCATAGGGGAGGGCTTATTACCTTGGGCGTAGAATTTATGCCTAGTCTTTCTTAGTGCTTGTTCTGTTTTTTCGGCTAGGACCGCGTCTAGTTCTAATCTGGTGTTGTCCAGTTGGGTTCTAGGGACCCCTGGGGCTTTGGCCTGAGTTGCCCTTTCCAGGTTCTGCAGTTTTTTGAATAAGGCATTTTCTTTCTGAGTGTATAATTTCTTTCTGGCAGCTGCCAGTTTGATCAAGGATCCTCTAATGTAAGCTTTGTGCGCGACCAAGACCCACCCCATGTTTGCCCCAGGGACTAAGTTTAGCGTAAAGTATTCTTGGATGTCATGTTCTATTTGTGTTAGTGTTCCTGGGTTGGTAAGTAGAGCCTCATTTAAACTCCACTTCCCAGGGGACGTGAGGCTAAGACCTAGCTGAATTTTCATGTCTACTATCACATGGTCAGACCATGGGCAGGGGTAAATCTGGGCATCTACTGTGTGGTCATAGAGTGAGGTGTGCGTCAGGATTACATCAATCCTGGAGTATGAATTGTGTGTTGGAGAGTAAAAGGAGTATTCTCTTTCCAATGGGTGAAGTCCCCTCCAGGCGTCAGTCAACTCTAGCTCCCTTAGTTGTGTATGTATTGTCTTAAGTTGTTTCAAGTTTCGTGTGATTTGGTTTACTCTTGATCTATCTACCGAGGGCTCCAGAGCGAAGTTAATATCTCCTCCTAGAATGATTTTGCCCCAATCTTTCTGCTTCAGGATGTTCAACAATTTAATGAACGCGTTAGTTGGCGCTGTGGTGGGGGCATAGACATTTACTAGTGATATTCTAAGATTTAGGATGGTTCCAGTTATTATTAAATAGTTACCCTCTTTGCCCTTGGTTTCTTTTTCTACTACAAATGGGAAATCACGGTGTATTAATGTAGCTAGGCCTGCTTTTTGGCTTTTCTGGTTGCATGTGAAAAATACTGGATATTCCTTGTGTAAGTAAGTGGGTACTTTGCCTTGGGCGAAGTGGGTTTCTTGCATAAATATAACGGATGGATGGAATCTTTTGTAAAATAAGAAGGCCTTGCGTCTTTTAAACTGGGAGTTAAAACCTCTAACGTTATGTGTTAGAAAGTTGTGTTCTACTTTAGCCATTTGTTTTTCGTGTAGTCGGCTGTGTTGTTCTTTGTAGTGAAAGTGTGATGGTTAAGTTACCTGGTTTGAGGACGCTGAAGGCCCGAGGCCTGTTTCGGGGTCTCCCCTTGAGTGCCTCGGGCACCGAGGCCACCTGCGAACCAGACAGACTAGGAGGAAATGCAAAAAAGATACAGAGGTTCAGTTCCAACACTATAATAAAATTGTATAAACATTTTCTAACAACTATGTAGTTTCCCTGTCTCCCTAACTTTTCTCTTATTTTGAGGCCTGTTGTTATTATACCCGGAACTGGGTTTGGCCTCTTAGGGAGAGGTTTCCCACCTGGGGGATCTACCTGGGAAGTATTTGGGGGCTCTGAGCCCTCCCTAAACTTCATCTCACTTATCAGTTAAGCCACCTCAGGAGCTCCGCTGCTGCTATTTCTGAAAACTTGTAAATAACATTTTAATCCTCTTATATATAGCTTATTTTAGTTTAACTAAATGTCGCCTTCGTCCACTGCTCAACCTGCAAGGGAGAAATGGAAAACAAGTGTCCAACACTCTTCCTTAATGTTCGGCATCTGGATCCTCATCATTGGCTGGCAGCTCAGCCTCCAGGGCTCTTCCTGATTGCCGCCCTAGAGTGGGCCCCCCATGGGAGGCTGCTGTTCTTGTCCTTTTGGTGGAAATTTGCCACATCCTGGAAGGACCAGCCCTAGGCCCTGGACTTCTCCTATCCTCTGCAACATCGACTGCTAACAGATTTAGCTTTCTGAGGAGGACCTCAGCTTCTTCTACTGTGTGTACTCTGTAGGTGGATCCGCCTCGTTGGAATATTAGTGAGAATGGGAAGCCCCACTTGTAGAGGATTTTGTGGCTGGTTAATGTTTCCAGAGCGGGTTTCATCTCCTTTCTTTTTTGTAACGTGGCCGGAGCCAAGTCCATATAGATTTGTATAGAAGAGTTATCCGGGCCCTTGATTTCCTTGAACTTCCTCGCCGCTGTGAGTATGAGATCTCTAGCACTTTGGTTAGCGAACCTTATTATTATGTCCTTAGGTTGATTGTTAGCCTTTGTCGGGCCCAAGGCCCTATGCGCTCTTTCAATGACCCAGTCTGCTTCGCTGCTTGTGGGAAAAATCCCCAGGATGACCTCTCTTGAATATTTCAGTACGTACAGTCCCATGGAAACAGACAACGCCCCATTGGCTACTTCTCATGTCATCTGGATGCTGTAGCAAGAGGAGGCCCTTCCTGTCTTAGGGCAGTATTTGCAGCTCATGCCTTATTGGATAAGACAAGTGACATAGTCCTTGGGTATCCCTTGACAGTTCTTGCTCCACATGACATTGCTGTTATCATAAATCAGACGCAGCCAAAACACCTGACATCAGCCAGACACCTCCGTCTCCAATGCTCCTGCCAGATAATGTCACCTTACAGAGGTGTTATGTGCTTAATCCAGCCACTCTCTTGCCATTTCCTGAGGGGGGAGATGAGGAAGAAGGACATTTCTGGTATAGTTTGAACTTGGATCAGGAGTCAAACTTAAGCTCGGATGTAAAAAATCATTTACTGGGACGCCTAGTCAAAAAGACAGAAACAGATGAAACACAAGACTCTCTACATTGTACGCTGTGGAACAAACAAACACCGGGACGGGACCTTCAATATGAAGCGAAGCTTATGAAATTGAAGCAAGTCACATTAAAACTGATGACATTGTATAATGATACAATAGGGGATAGCGCTCTCACGGTAGAGCTTCCTTTTGAAGCAGATTGCTCTATAAACATTGGGATACAGCTGTCCCACACATAGCACTAACAAAGTCTGCGCAGAGTACATGGAGCCCATTGGGGACTGCGCTGAAATGGTGGGAGTCCGCAGATGAAGATGAACTAGAAGCAGAAGGGATAACAAACCAAACCCTCAACTGGCATGTGAATAGCTTTGCCAAAGTACAGGCTGAAGACCCATATGCTGTTCCAGGATCAGTAAACCCACCTCATGACTGTCTTCAGCAAATGGAAATGGAGACCTCACACCTTGCGAATGTAAAAGAACTTGCCCTGACAGACCCAGACATCACTCTGTATGTGGATGGATCAAGGTATGCTGATGAGAATGGAAAATATCACACAGGATATGCTGTGACTACGGAAAAAGATGTGATACGAGCCTTCTCACTACCTCCCTCCATGTCAGCACAAGAAGCAGAGTTGATTGCATTGACTAAGGCCTGTGAGATTGTGACAGGAGTCCGAGCTAACATCTATATGGACTCAAGATATGCTCTAGGAGTGACTCAAGACTTTGGGATAATTTGGAAAGCCAGAGGATTCATGACAGCTGCAGGCACCCCAGTAAAGCATGATAAAGCCATTTGTGAACTACTAGATGCTTTAGCACTCCCAAAGGAGGTGGCCATACTGAAAGTGAAGGCACATGGGAAGCTAAAGATGAAGCACGAGGAAACCATCTAGCAGACCAGATGGCTAAGAAGGCAGCAATAATATCACAGGAAATGGACAAGAAAGAGGAGAAGGAAGACATAAATATCTACACAATGCAGACTTTACCTACAGATTTGAAACTACTCAAAGAATTGCAAAAGACTGCAGACCCAGAAGAAGTAAACAAGTGGAAAACAAAGGGAGCAATCTTTAAGGATGGATTGTACGTTGATAATCTGAGATTGTGTTTACCAATGAATCTCTATCCAGCAACAGTACAGTGGGCCCACGGACCGGCACATTTGTCAAAGACCCTCATGAACGCTCTGATAGACAAGCACTATATGTCCCCAGGCATAACTACACTTACGAGCAACTATTGCAAGTCCTGTAGCATCTGTGTAATACAGGCCGAACTGAGAAACCCCCACAGAAGCATTTAGCAAAATCTCTGTATCCATTCCAGAGGATACAGATTGATCACATACAGATGCCAAGGAGTGGTCGATTTGAATATGCATTGGTCATTGTGGATATGTTCTCAGGATGGCCAGAGGCCTATCCAGTTGTAAACATGACAGCCAAAACCACTGTAAAGAGACTGCTAACAGAGGTCATTTGTAGATATGGGGTCCCTGAAGTGATCGAGAGTGACCAAGGACCAGCCTTTACTGCAGTACTGGCCAAGGAAATTTGGGCAGCCTTGGGAGTAACTCTGTCCATCCATACACCCTATCATCCCCAGAGTAGCGGGAAGGTACAACGTATGAACGGGACTTTAAAGTCCAGAATGTTAAAAATGTCACAAGAAACTGGTATGCCATGGCCTGAAAGTCTCCCCATAGCCTTGTTCAGTGTCAGGTATACCCCTAGGGGGAAACATGCACTATCCCCTCATGAAATCCTGTTTGGGTCTGCTCCTAGATTAGGGTGCTGCTTTCCTCAGCAGCTGCAACTAAAATCTGATGTACTTGTTGACTCCACTGTCCACCGCACTGACTAAAATCCATGCACAAGTGTTCTCTTCTATTCCAGATTCGGAAGTGATCACTGGTACTCATCAACAACTTCCTGGGAATTGGGTCCTGATCAAGAAATTTGTGAGGAAAACCCCTTTGGAACCCAGATACGAAGGCCCTTTCCAAGTGCTGCTGATCACAGCTACATCAGTTAAGTTAGAAGGGAAAGCTACTTGGGTCCACGCATCACATTGCAAAAAGGTTCCTCCCCCTGATGACCAGGAAACAACACAATGAGCACAGCCCAGTGGTTTATTCTGTCCTTGCAGTATACGTGAGCAAGGCTCAACATGTAACCATTACAAAATGTGAGGATGGTATCACCTTTTGGTATAATTCCCAAACTACACACGTAGCTACATACACCTTTGATTTTTGTGACGTAGTCGAATGCCCCACGGTCCCTGAACAGTGTGACTTGTACCAGACCTCCCCCAATAAGGCTATATATATATATGTGTCATTGATGAGATCTTTGGTAAAGATTGTGCCACATGGGGAGCGGTAGGGTGGAATACTGGGGAACACTGGGAATCTAGACCTCAGAGCGCTGCAAATAAGAAAGATGACCAGGGCAGATCCCTCCTCGACTGAATGACTCTACTAAAGACTGGTAGATGCCTGAATAGTGGGGTGACCGGTTCTAGTATGCAACTAACCCTGACTATACAGAGTCCTAGTCCAGTAGATGCTGACACATATTGCATGGGAGCTTGGGTGAGCGGGAAAACTACGAGGTTTTCAGGGAAATTTAAGTTAACAGACTTGTACAAATATTCTCATTTACTTCCCGTACTACAGGCATTAAAACCCAGCCCACAGACTATAGGAACAATGACTGCCACTGGTGACCCAACATATGAGGACACGTTAGCTACTGAGACTGGATTTTCAGATCTTAATGTATGGTTGGAATGGATGAAATACAATGTACAGGAAAGTAATAAGACCAATTGTTATGTATGCGGCCATGCTAGGCCTCATTTAGGTACTGTTCCACTTACTATACCTTTGCAGGAGGAGAAGTGTTTTCTGAGTTTGTTCAAATATAAACATAATTATATAGATAAGTGCGAACAATGGAGAAAGACGTACCCTGTAATAACTATTAATCCCCATCCAGGGAAAGGTATAACTATATACCCCGGAAATTATACGTGTTACATGAGAAGTGTTTCTCATGGGTTTAATTTGCAGAAGTTCCCAAGTGGATTTTGTCACACATATAGAGATGGTTCATCCACACTGCTAATCAATCAGACACAAGCTTTATTGGACATATATTGGTTGTGTGGGGATATGAAACTCAGGGTAAGACTGTCAGGAGTATGGCGTGGGGAATGTACCTTGGCTAAAGCCATAATGCCGTTACACATTGTCCCAACTTATTATGATGACAATCTACCTAATGCCCCCCAAACAAGGTCCAGAAAGAGAAGACAAACTTCATCATCTGAACCTCGGGAAAGTTTTGACCCACATGTGTATATTGATGCTATTGGAGTCCCAAGGGGGGAGCCCGACCAATTTAAGGCCCGAAATCAGATAGCAGCAGGATTTGAATCACTGATACCAATGATTGGTGTAAATAAAAATGTCGCCTGGATTAGTTATATCTATTATAATCAGCAGCGATTTGTTAACTACACTAAGGATGCCTTAAAAGACATTGCAGAACAATTAAAGGCTACATCACACATGGACTTCCAGAATCGTATGGCATTAGACATGATCCTTGCAGAGAAGGGTGGAGTTTGTAAAATGCTTCCTGACGCTAGCACATGTTGTACGTATATTCCCGATAACACAGGTCCAAATGGTAAGATGACACAGGCAATTCGGAAATTGGCTAATCTTGGTCAAGAATTAAAAGAAAATTCTGGTACCATGGACTATTGGGATTCATGGTTCGGATGGATGAATGGTTGGCAAAAGGTTTTATTACAAGTTGGAATGGCTATTCTTGCCGTTATAATCCTACTTGCCTTCCTTCTGTGTTGTATTATGCCCTGCATACGTACTTATCTACAGGATGCAATGGTCAAGGCTTCACCCACCTTTGTTCACCAGAACCTAGAACTAGATTTCGGTGACCAGGATGATACCTATAAGACATCTCATATGCTAAAGCAGATGACCACAGACTCGAAGGAGAGTTTTTTATGAACACCATGGTTCCTGATCTTCTAGGTTTTCCCATGCCGCATAGGACATAGGGTAGGTGTAACGTTAGGTCATGGCAAGCCAGATCGAACGAAGATATGTACCTATGTCATACTCACACGCAATGCTTACAACATCCGGACATAGAATCCACAGAAGAATAGTGTTCCGGAGGAACCATAGCTTAAAAGACATGTACTCTTAACATGTATTATCCAATACGCAGCAGTTACTAACCTTTACAATGAACTAGTATGAGTGGGTTGGATGATGCAAAAAAATAATATGACATTTTAGGGGGGACTGTTAGGGATCAGGATCTACAAGAAAATGCATTTTATGTTTGCTCTACTCATACATTTTCTATTTTCAGTATTACGTAACCTTATGAACAATGTTGATTATTGGAGACTCTAAGATGGAGGATTTGCCACTTCCACATACAAGATGTCGGCAGCACTATTTCCGCTAAGGGTGACGATGACTACCACACCTTGGGCACAAGAAGGAGAACGCCATCTTCTCTTTGTCCTAACCTTCTGACCAATGAGAGAAAGACTCATCCCACTGTGGGCTGACACCTAGAGACTCCTTAATGCATTAACCCAATGCCTTGCTGAGATTCCGTAAAAGCGGACACCTCAGAACCAATAAACTACCGAATAAACCTGATGTTTTGCTTAGTTGCAACATTTATCTGATTGTTAAATGTTATATATGGCGGCTGATTCAATAAACAGGGGGCGAGAGAAAGCTTTATACCAGAACTCTGTGTTGGTGTATTATTTCTCTAAGGTGTGCACACTATATGTATATTGGTAATTTGGCCAGGGACAGATATCTCCGAGAACTACTTTAGTTTTCTCCAAAACATGCCCATCCCCTTTTTGAGCTCCC
>JAPZIH010000475.1:0-23157 GCA_027410445.1 Discoglossus pictus
TATTGTCATGGTGTTTTCTACCAGAACATATGCTTACTATCTGTTTCTGAGAGGCTTCATTACAGGTTTTGAATTAAAATCCACACTTTCTAATGAATTTACCCAGTAGGAATAATAAATAACTGTTTCCCATACTAAATTCAGAAAGAAACACCATCCTACTTACAGACTACTTTTCAATTTGTAATATCTGTTTCGTTTTTTATTTTCATTAAAATTCTTAGCAAATGAAAGTCTTGCAAAACAGATGTACACCCAAGTCTGATGCTCTACCGACTGTAAACGACACCAAATAATAAAATGGAAGCAGTTCTTTAAGAAGAGTGGTCAATTCGCTTTGACAGAATTTCTTAAAATATTTTTTTTTCTCCTTGTCAATGACACAAAATAATGAAAAGGAAGTCTATACTTTGGAAGAGTGGTCCTTTAGCTTTTACAGATTTCTCAAAAATATCATTTTTTTCTTATTATTGTCATGGTGTTTTCTACCAGAACATATGCGTACTATCTGTTTCTGAGAGGCTTCATTACAGGTTTTGAATTAAAATCCACACTTTCTAATGAATTTACCCAGTAGGAATAATAAATAACTGTTTCCCATACTAAATTCAGAAAGAAACACCATCTTTCTTACAGACTACTTTTCAATTTGTAATATCTGTTTCGTTTTTTATTTTCATTATAAATCTTAGCAAATGAAAGTCTTGCAAAATAGATGCACGCCCGAACAGGGACTTGAACCCTGGACCCTCAGATTAAAAGTCTGATGCTCTACCAACTGAGCTATACGGGCTCTGTACATAACACCAAATAATAAAATAGAAGCAGTTCTTTAAGAAGAGTGGTCATTTCGCTTTGACAGAATTTCTTAAAATATTTTTTTTTCTCCTTGTCAATGACACAAAATATTGAAAAGGAAGTCTATACTTTGGTAAAGTGGTCCTTTAGCTTTTACAGATTTCTCAAAAATTTTATTTTTTTCTTATTATTGTCATGGTGTTTTCTACCAGAACATATGCTTACTATCTGTTTCTGAGAGGCTTCATTACAGGTTTTGAATTAAAATCCACACTTTCTAATGAATTTACCCAGTAGGAATAATAAATAACTGTTTCCCATACTAAATTCAGAAAGAAACACCATCCTACTTACAGACTACTTTTCAATTTGTAATATCTGTTTCGTTTTTTATTTTCATTAAAATTCTTAGCAAATGAAAGTCTTGCAAAACAGATGTACACCCAAGTCTGATGCTCTACCGACTGTAAACGACACCAAATAATAAAATGGAAGCAGTTCTTTAAGAAGAGTGGTCAATTCGCTTTGACAGAATTTCTTAAAATATATTTTTTTCTCCTTGTCAATGACACAAAATAATGAAAAGGAAGTCTATACTTTGGAAGAGTGGTCCTTTAGCTTTTACAGATTTCTCAAAAATATCATTTTTTTCTTATTATTGTCATGGTGTTTTCTACCAGAACATATGCGTACTATCTGTTTCTGAGAGGCTTCATTACAGGTTTTGAATTAAAATCCACACTTTCTAATGAATTTACCCAGTAGGAATAATAAATAACTGTTTCCCATACTAAATTCAGAAAGAAACACCATCTTTCTTACAGACTACTTTTCAATTTGTAATATCTGTTTCGTTTTTTATTTTCATTATAAATCTTAGCAAATGAAAGTCTTGCAAAATAGATGTACGCCCGAACAGGGACTTGAACCCTGGACCCTCAGATTAAAAGTCTGATGCTCTACCAACTGAGCTATCCGGGCTCTGTACATAACACCAAATAATAAAATAGAAGCAGTTCTTTAAGAAGAGTGGTCATTTCGCTTTGACAGAATTTCTTAAAATATTTTTTTTTCTCCTTGTCAATGACACAAAATATTGAAAAGGAAGTCTATACTTTGGTAAAGTGGTCCTTTAGCTTTTACAGATTTCTCAAAAATATCATTTTTTTCTTATTATTGTCATGGTGTTTTCTACCAGAACATATGCTTACTATCTGTTTCTGAGAGGCTTCATTACAGGTTTTGAATTAAAATCCACACTTTCTAATGAATTTACCCAGTAGGAATAATAAATAACTGTTTCCCATACTAAATTCAGAAAGAAACACCATCCTACTTACAGACTACTTTTCAATTTGTAATATCTGTTTCGTTTTTTATTTTCATTAAAATTCTTAGCAAATGAAAGTCTTGCAAAACAGATGTACACCCAAGTCTGATGCTCTACCGACTGTAAACGACACCAAATAATAAAATGGAAGCAGTTCTTTAAGAAGAGTGGTCAATTCGCTTTGACAGAATTTCTTAAAATATATTTTTTTCTCCTTGTCAATGACACAAAATATTGAAAAGGAAGTCTATACTTTGGTAAAGTGGTCCTTTAGCTTTTACAGATTTCTCAAAAATTTTATTTTTTTCTTATTATTGTCATGGTGTTTTCTACCAGAACATATGCTTACTATCTGTTTCTGAGAGGCTTCATTACAGGTTTTGAATTAAAATCCACACTTTCTAATGAATTTACCCAGTAGGAATAATAAATAACTGTTTCCCATACTAAATTCAGAAAGAAACACCATCCTACTTACAGACTACTTTTCAATTTGTAATATCTGTTTCGTTTTTTATTTTCATTAAAATTCTTAGCAAATGAAAGTCTTGCAAAACAGATGTACACCCAAGTCTGATGCTCTACCGACTGTAAACGACACCAAATAATAAAATGGAAGCAGTTCTTTAAGAAGAGTGGTCAATTCGCTTTGACAGAATTTCTTAAAATATATTTTTTTCTCCTTGTCAATGACACAAAATAATGAAAAGGAAGTCTATACTTTGGAAGAGTGGTCCTTTAGCTTTTACAGATTTCTCAAAAATATCATTTTTTTCTTATTATTGTCATGGTGTTTTCTACCAGAACATATGCGTACTATCTGTTTCTGAGAGGCTTCATTACAGGTTTTGAATTAAAATCCACACTTTCTAATGAATTTACCCAGTAGGAATAATAAATAACTGTTTCCCATACTAAATTCAGAAAGAAACACCATCTTTCTTACAGACTACTTTTCAATTTGTAATATCTGTTTCGTTTTTTATTTTCATTATAAATCTTAGCAATTGAAAGTCTTGCAAAATAGATGCACGCCCGAACAGGGACTTGAACCCTGGACCCTCAGATTAAAAGTCTGATGCTCTACCAACTGAGCTATCCGGGCTCTGTACATAACACCAAATAATAAAATAGAAGCAGTTCTTTAAGAAGAGTGGTCATTTCGCTTTGACAGAATTTCTTAAAATATTTTTTTTTCTCCTTGTCAATGACACAAAATATTGAAAAGGAAGTCTATACTTTAGTAAAGTGGTCCTTTAGCTTTTACAGATTTCTCAAAAATATCATTTTTTTCTTATTATTATCATGGTGTTTTCTACCAGAACATATGCTTACTATCTGTTTCTGAGAGGCTTCATTACAGGTTTTGAATTAAAATCCACACTTTCTAATGAATTTACCCAGTAGGAATAATAAATAACTGTTTCCCATACTATATTCAGAAAGAAACACCATCCTACTTACAGACTACTTTTCAATTTGTAATATCTGTTTCATTTTTTATTTTCATTAAAATTCTTAGCAAATGAAAGTCTTGCAAAACAGATGTACACCCTCAGATTAAAAGTCTGATGCTCTACCGACTGTAAACGACACCAAATAATAAAATGGAAGCAGTTCTTTAAGAAGAGTGGTCATTTCGCTTTGACAGAATTTCTTAAAATATTTTTTTTCTCCTTGTCAATGACAAAAAATAATGAAAAGGAAGTCTATACTTTGGAAGAGTGGTCCTTTAGCTTTTACAGATTTCTCAAAAATATCATTTTTTTCTTATTATTGTCATGGTGTTTTCTACCAGAACATATGCGTACTATCTCTTTCTGAGAGGCTTCATTACAGGTTTTGAATTAAAATCCACACTTTCTAATGAATTTACCCAGTAGGAATAATAAATAACTGTTTCCCATACTCAATTCAGAAAGAAACACCATCTTTCTTACAGACTACTTTTCAATTTGTAATATCTGTTTCGTTTTTTATTTTCATTATAAATCTTAGCAAATGAAAGTGTTGCAAAATAGATGTACGCCCGAACAGGGACTTGAACCCTGGACCCTCAGATTAAAAGTATGATGCTCTACCGACTGAGCTATCCGGGCTCTGTACATAACACCAAATAATAAAATAGAAGCAGTTCTTTAAGAAGAGTGGTCATTTCGCTTTGACAGAATTTCTTAAAATATTTTTTTTTCTCCTTGTCAATGACACAAAATATTGAAAAGAAAGTCTATACTTTGGTAAAGTGGTCCTTTAGCTTTTACAGATTTCTCAAAAATATCATTTTTTTCTTATTATTGTCATGGTGTTTTCTACCAGAACATATGCTTACTATCTGTATCTGAGAGGCTTCATTACAGGTTTTGAATTAAAATCCACACTTTCTAATGAATTTACCCAGTAGGAATAATAAATAACTGTTTCCCATACTAAATTCAGAAAGAAACACCATCCTACTTACAGAGTACTTTTCAATTTGTAATATCTGTTTCGTTTTTTATTTTCATTAAAATTCTTAGCAAATGAAAGTCTTGCAAAACAGATGTACACCCAAGTCTGATGCTCTACCGACTGTAAACGACACCAAATAATAAAATGGAAGCAGTTCTTTAAGAAGAGTGGTCATTTCGCTTTGACAGAATTTCTTAAAATATATTTTTTTCTCCTTGTCAATGACACAAAATAATGAAAAGGAAGTCTATACTTTGGAAGAGTGGTCCTTTAGCTTTTACAGATTTCTCAAAAATATCATTTTTTTCTTATTATTGTCATGGTGTTTTCTACCAGAACATATGCGTACTATCTCTTTCTGAGAGGCTTCATTACAGGTTTTGAATTAAAATCCACACTTTCTAATGAATTTACCCAGTAGGAATAATAAATAACTGTTTCCCATACTAAATTCAGAAAGAAACACCATCTTTCTTACAGACTACTTTTCAATTTGTAATATCTGTTTCGTTTTTTATTTTCATTATAAATCTTAGCAAATGAAAGTCTTGCAAAATAGATGTACGCCCAAACAGGGACTTGAACCCTGGACCCTCAGATTAAAAGTCTGATGCTCTACCAACTGAGCTATACGGGCTCTGTACATAACACCAAATAATAAAATAGAAGCAGTTCTTTAAGAAGAGTGGTCATTTCGCTTTGACAGAATTTCTTAAAATATTTTTTTTTCTCCTTGTCAATGACACAAAATATTGAAAAGGAAGTCTATACTTTGGTAAAGTGGTCCTTTAGCTTTTACAGATTTCTCAAAAATTTTATTTTTTTCTTATTATTGTCATGGTGTTTTCTACCAGAACATATGCTTACTATCTGTTTCTGAGAGGCTTCATTACAGGTTTTGAATTAAAATCCACACTTTCTAATGAATTTACCCAGTAGGAATAATAAATAACTGTTTCCCATACTAAATTCAGAAAGAAACACCATCCTACTTACAGAGTACTTTTCAATTTGTAATATCTGTTTCGTTTTTTATTTTCATTAAAATTCTTAGCAAATGAAAGTCTTGCAAAACAGATGTACACCCAAGTCTGATGCTCTACCGACTGTAAACGACACCAAATAATAAAATGGAAGCAGTTCTTTAAGAAGAGTGGTCAATTCGCTTTGACAGAATTTCTTAAAATATATTTTTTTCTCCTTGTCAATGACACAAAATATTGAAAAGGAAGTCTATACTTTGGTAAAGTGGTCCTTTAGCTTTTACAGATTTTTCAAAAATTTTATTTTTTTCTTATTATTGTCATGGTGTTTTCTACCAGAACATATGCTTACTATCTGTTTCTGAGAGGCTTCATTACAGGTTTTGAATTAAAATCCACACTTTCTAATGAATTTACCCAGTAGGAATAATAAATAACTGTTTCCCATACTATATTCAGAAAGAAACACCATCCTACTTACAGACTACTTTTCAATTTGTAATATCTGTTTCGTTTTTTATTTTCATTAAAATTCTTAGCAAATGAAAGTCTTGCAAAACAGATGTACACCCAAGTCTGATGCTCTACCGACTGTAAACGACACCAAATAATAAAATGGAAGCAGTTCTTTAAGAAGAGTGGTCAATTCGCTTTGACAGAATTTCTTAAAATATATTTTTTTCTCCTTGTCAATGACACAAAATAATGAAAAGGAAGTCTATACTTTGGAAGAGTGGTCCTTTAGCTTTTACAGATTTCTCAAAAATATCATTTTTTTCTTATTATTGTCATGGTGTTTTCTACCAGAACATATGCGTACTATCTCTTTCTGAGAGGCTTCATTACAGGTTTTGAATTAAAATCCACACTTTCTAATGAATTTACCCAGTAGGAATAATAAATAACTGTTTCCCATACTAAATTCAGAAAGAAACACCATCTTTCTTACAGACTACTTTTCAATTTGTAATATCTGTTTCGTTTTTTATTTTCATTATAAATCTTAGCAATTGAAAGTCTTGCAAAATAGATGCACGCCCGAACAGGGACTTGAACCCTGGACCCTCAGATTAAAAGTCTGATGCTCTACCAACTGAGCTATACGGGCTCTGTACATAACACCAAATAATAAAATAGAAGCAGTTCTTTAAGAAGAGTGGTCATTTCGCTTTGACAGAATTTCTTAAAATATTTTTTTTTCTCCTTGTCAATGACACAAAATATTGAAAAGGAAGTCTATACTTTAGTAAAGTGGTCCTTTAGCTTTTACAGATTTCTCAAAAATATCATTTTTTTCTTATTATTATCATGGTGTTTTCTACCAGAACATATGCTTACTATCTGTTTCTGAGAGGCTTCATTACAGGTTTTGAATTAAAATCCACACTTTCTAATGAATTTACCCAGTAGGAATAATAAATAACTGTTTCCCATACTATATTCAGAAAGAAACACCATCCTACTTACAGACTACTTTTCAATTTGTAATACCTAAATGGATTCACAGACGGTGATGGGCCACGCCCCCGGAAGATGTTAGCAAGTGCAGCTAACAGGGCAATGGCGCGTTCACCCGTGGCGTGCTGACAGTGACGCAGCAGAGAGAAGCGCGAGTTAAGCAGGAGCAGCAGGAGTAAGTGCATCAGCCTGCTGGTAGGAGAACCTGGCGTTTCGACCCTGCACCTACCCCCCAGCGCTTAGCAGTGAGGACTAACGAGAGGAGCACCATGGAGAAAGACCACTGAGGATGCACAGTGAAGCTGGCGGTAGGAGGGAGGTTAAGAGGCCAAGAGGCTGACCTGAGAGTGGAAGTGAGGGGGGAAGCCACATCTTCATATAGGATAAGGTGGAGAGGGTGAAGATATGGCTAGCCAAAAAATGTTGTGAACCTCAGTAGGACATAAGGCTGCAGGCCACAGAGAGAAGTCCCTCAATACCCCTGGAAACCTAAAACGTTTGGCAACCCCCAAAACTAAATGGGAAACCCGTCTTAAGACCCCCAAAAAGAAAGTCAGATATATAACTGGTCCTGTGGTTCAGAGAACCCTTTCCTCCTGGAAACCCCAGCTAAATACTCTCCCTCAGTCCAGTTGTTAAACAATGTTTCTATGGAAAAAATTCCTGTGCTAATATACATTGTGGAAGCACTTTATAGTACCTTTTTTAGTCATTTTGGACATTTGGGTAAATGGACTATATGGGCAATAAGATTATATGGTTATACGGACTATATGGACTATAGCCCTCCAGCCCTTAAAGCACCTGAAAGAAATGATGCCTATAATATGAAAGTCTGCTCCCTCGCCAGGACTTTTTTTTGTGTCTGGAGTAAAAATTCCCTTTAATTGTGCATTGTAAAATTCAGGTCCATATACCAAGCACGCAATACCATCAAGCAAAGCAGTTAGGACATTGTATAAGGGCCTGATTGTGTTTTACATCTTAGTGATCCTATGGATTGTATACTTGTTTAAAATTGCTTAAGCATTCGCTTACTTACTACTGCAAACGTTTGGTGGGGAAAAAAAGGGGGAGGAGGTCATTGGCTATCTCTGAGTGGGCCAAGATAATAGAGGTCTGACGAGAGTTGGGGCTAAGAAAAGATATTCTGGTTAGTGGGTACTGATAACAATACTAGACAAAGATTTAAAAAAAAAAAAAAAAAAAAAAAAAGTGTAAATATGAATAAGAAACAAGGCCGAGTAGTTAAAAACAGACTTAAGGCAGATAAAGTGCAACAAAATCTAGTAACATCGAGACCCTTTTTCTCTCCATCTTCTAAAGGGAACACCGATGATCTAACACGCCCAGAACTTAATAGGAAAGATAATCTTCCAAGTATGGATCATTCATCTTTGAACGAGACACTTAGATCAGAAGCGTCTAGCAAAGCTTCAGAATTAGAAGATAGTGGGGTGACATTGTCCGCTCTTAAAGAGCTCTTCCTTGAATTTAAAAACTCAATTATTTCTGATCTAACAGGGAAAATTGCTGAAAATGGAACAGCAATAAGTATGGTTCAAGTAAAGTCAGAAAATTTAGGAAAAGAGATTAAATTACTAAGGGAGGAAATACAAACTTTAAAATATAATTATCAACGACTTGAGTCAGAAGTTGCTTTCCTTAAAATTTCTAATACTAAGTTAGATGATCACTCCAGAAGGAACAATATTAAAATCAGGGGGATAGGAGAAGAAATTGGAAGTACAGACTTATACAACTATGTAGCGACATTTTTATCCACCATAGTTAGACCAAACTTTGATATATCTAATTTGATTGACAGGATACATCGTCTCCCACTCCCAAAGTCTGCTCCTAAAGATCGCCCCAGAGATGTAATACTTAAAATTCACTTTGCTCCGTACAAGGAATCAATTATGAGATATTCGTTTGAAAAAAGATCATTTCCATCGCCCTATGAAAACTTGCAGATTTTTCAGGACTTTTCCAGGGAAACTACTCTGAAGAGATTGGAATTGAAGGGTATTGCCAAAAGTTTAAGAAATAAAAATATTCAATATAAATGGGGGTTCCCAACAAAATTGATAGTTTCATTGGGCAATAAAACAGTAATAATTAAGAATCTTCAAGAAGGAGAAATAGTCCTGAAAGATCTGTAAATACGCCCCTCGCCTCCAAATCTGTGGGTATAGGAGATTAGATTGTTGGGCTGTCATTTAATCAGTAGTATTTAAATGTTATTTTCAATGTATAGCACAATTAACATTCATTTAATATATGGTGTGTCTGTAAAAACTTGTCAGTAATTTTAATCACTATAAGTTGAACTCACAATGCACCAAAAGATTTCATGTGGTGAAAGTAGATTGAACATTATATAATATATAGAGAGACCAAGTGGGAATGGACTCGACTTTTCCAGCTCCAATTTATTGTGGGATTAAGGATAAATTTAAAAGGTGAATCTTTTTGGCACTAAATTATATCTTATTAGATATGTGTAGCAACACTAAGCTAATGTAATAGTACAATGTTTGGTTTAGAGTGAATAGCATTAAAGCTTTGTCTTAGGGTAATCGATAAAGTAATCACAATTGGTGTAAGGTATTAGATTAAAAGGGCACTCTTTATGTATTTGTTGGATGCCCGACAAACTGAAGGGGAGAGTATGAGGGAGGGATAGACCAAAGGGCGCGAAATGATCCCCTTGGAGGAAGGAAGGGGTAGAGATCATTTGATGTATTACAATGTGAAATGTATATCCTAGACAAATTTTTTGTAAAAGCTTCTCATCCTGTTTGGGTTACTGTGGCATGCCCGGGTGTAACCAAGCCTGTGGATTGCCAATTTTGAGCTTACTGAAGTTCAACTTTCTCTTTCCCCACGGCAAGCCAATTTTCTTTGTTTGTTGGTTTGCTCGGTGAGGTGATGGAGGAAGATTCACCGGAAGTGAGTGTATGGGTTATGAATGGGTTCAGTATGAATGTTGTGGTAGGCATTAGTGCTTGGGAAGGGATCGGGAAGGAGGGGGGAGGAGAAGCAAAGAATCTCAAAATAATATGACTAATATAGATAAATTGAAAGAAAACAGATTGAGAATCTGCAGTCAGAATGTCCAAGAACTAAATTTAGGGGTTAAAAGACAGATATGCCAGAGATCGTTTGGTGCTGGCTCAGCTGATGTGGTATGCCTCCAGGAGACCCACTGGCAGACAGGTAAAATCCCCTACTTTAAAATGAATAATATAGGTCTGATTCTTAATTCTACCTACAGGAAAAAAGCCCGGGGAGTTTCAATTCTTTTTAACCATAAATTAATCTTGCAGGAAGAAATCTCCATAATAGACCCTAATGGTCGTTATATAATTTGGGGAGGTCTAATAAATAGCGAGAAATTTACAATAGTTAATATTTACGCCCCAAATCAAAGACAAATTAGCTTTCTGAACAGAACTTTTAAGCTGATAAGAAGATATAGTTCGGGTGCTCTTATCATTTGTGGGGACTTCAACCTATGTGTAGATGTCGACTTAGATAGGAAATCCCACAAAGGGATAGTTTTAGATTCTCACGTGAAACTAAAAAGTAACCTTTTTCATAACATTTTAATGAAACATCAAATATATGATTCATGGCGCACCTTTCACCCCCAGGAAAGGGATTACTCATTTTACTCCTATCGACATGATACGCATGTTAGATTGGATTATATATTTGTGAATAGCGCAACGTTAAAAAGAGTGATAAAAACAGAAATTGGTCCTATATTATGGTCAGACCATGGTATGGTCTCTATAAATATATCAATGGGTCATGTAGAAACTTTTAGACCACCATGGAAATTAAAAATTTCATTACTTCAGGACCCACAGATAAAAGAGTTGTTAAAAAAAGAACTAAATGATTACTTTAAAGCCAATAACCCGTCTGTCACATCTAAAGTTACAGTTTGGACTGCTCACAAAGCCTCCATAAGGGGCTATTTGATCAGCTGGGAGGTGATGAAGAAGAAACTTAGAGGTCGTTCTTTACGAGATTTATACATCGACTTGTCAAATTTAGATAGGCTTAATAAGATGGGCTCAAATGACAAAATGTTAAAGAATATGGCTGCAATAAGATCTCAGATTAAAAAATAGAACAAGGTCTGTTAGATAAATCCTTATGGGCACTGCAGCAACGAATGTACCATATGGGGAACAAATCAGGGCGTCTCTTAGCCAATAAATTAAAGAACAAAACATCGTGCAAAAGAATAGAAAGGTTAAAGTATAAAAACGAAACATTGACAAAGCCTAGTGATATAGGGAATGCCTTTGGTCTTTATTATCAAGATCTTTATAACTTGAGGGAAGATAAAAATTTTATTTCACCATCCAAAGAAGAGATACTTAAATTTTTGGATAAAATTAACTTACCAAGAATTTCGGACGTCGATTTGGACATGTTAAATAAAGAAATAACTGTGAAAGAAATTTTGGAAGCAATTGATAACCTGAAAAATTTTTCATCACCAGGCCCAGATGGCTTTAGAAATTGTTATTATAAATCTGTAAGTCAGAATTAGTATTCCCTCTTAAAAACGCTTTGAATGAAATTATGACCTCAGGGTGCGCACCCAAAGAAATGTTGGAGGCCTTGATTATAACAATCCCTAAAGATGATCATAAAGAACCATTGTGTAAAGATTTTCGACCAATCTCCTTACTGAACACGGATATTAAAATCTATGCTAAAATCCTAGCTATTAGGTTGAATGCAATTTTAGGGGGACTCATCTCTTCAGATCAAAAAGGCTTCATTAGAGGGAGGCAAGGTTCTGACAATGTCAAGAGAAGGGTCAATTTGATCTCCTTTGTGCAGCGTAAGGGAGCTCCCACCGTCCTTGTATCACTAGACGCAGAGAAGGCTTTTGATAGGGTCGGGTGGGAGTTCTTGGAAGTACTGTTTGACAGATATGGGTTGGGTGACTTTGGTTCAAAGGCAATTTGGGCCCTATACACTAATCCCAACGCAAAAGTAATGGGGCCAGGTTATAGTTCATCCAGTTTCCCTATGTCAAATGGGACACGTCAAGGGTGCCCCTTATCCCCTGCCATCTTTGCTTTGTTTATAGAACCACTGATAATAATGATTAGAAATGCGAAAGAGGTGCAAGGAATACAGGTGGGAGCTATGGAACATAAAATATCTGCTTTTGCGGATGATATTCTTGTTGCATTACAAAACCCGGTAGCCTCTCTCGGATCCTTATTCCGACTGATTGAGGAGTATAGTAAAATATCAAATTTTAAGCTAAATATTAGCAAGTCAGAAGCCATGCCCATTAATATCTCTTATGAATTGTTACTCAAATTAAAACAAGTATTCCCTCTCATATGGCAAAACTCCTTGAAACATTTGGGGATAATATTGGAGCCAAATTTGAAGCAGACAATAAGAACTAACTATAAATCAGTGTACAATAAGGTGATAGAAAAGATTAATGCTTGGTCTGGTCTAAATATTTCCTGGTCTGGGAGAATTATTGCCATAAAAATGGTAATATTGCCAAAAATAACCTATATCTTAAGGAATATCCCCTGCCGAATTCCCACCTATTTCCTAAATCGATTACAAAATAAAATTGATATCTTCATTCACAATGGGAAAAAAATAAGAATAAAAAGATCAAGAATGGGAGGGAAATTTAAACATGGTGGTATGGCCTATCCATTACTTAAAGAATACCAGGAAGCTACATTAGTGGCAAATATGTTGGAATGGCTAGATCCTATTAATGACAATAATTGGGTTCAAATTGAACAAGAGCTAACAGGTTTAAAGAACATTAAAATTCTTTTGTTTTTAAAAAAGATTAACCTTAAAAATTTGACACAGGATGAAACTATGGCTAGAGTAAAGGGGAACGTATGGAATAAATTGAATGGCAAATATAATTTGATTCCATTTCCCTCACCAATTACTCCGCTACTAGATCTAGCATCACATATTGAATCTCCAACCCTAAGGAGGATAGCTAAAGTAGGATTTAACCGGCTCCTAGAATTGTTCTCTGGTAATAATTTCTCATTGGAGAATATTAAAACGAAAGCCCCTCAACTAAAGATTTCATGGCTAGAATCCTTATCACTGGAAAAGGCCCTCAAAAAATCAGAGTTTTTCCTGACTAGATCAAGAGACTTAACTCCTCTGGAAAAATTGATTATGGCGGAACCTAAAACTCATATTATCTCAAAATGTTATGATTTTATTAGAAGGCCACAAATGGAATATAAAGCTAAGTGTATTCAGGATTGGGAAGAGGAATTGAAGCATAAATGGACCATTGAAGAGTGGTTTAGATCATATGAAATTACGGACAGATTTGTTAAATACCCCTCTTATAGAGAACTCCATTTTAAAATCTGCAATAGGTGGCATTTTACCCCGGTTAGGATGGCAATGATTTGTGGGTTGGATCAGGAGAAGTTTTGTTGGCGTAAATGCAGTGGAATAGGTTCTTCCCTGCATATTTGGTGGCAATGTATACATATCAAAAAACTCTGGGCAGAGGTTTTTTTCCATTTGACTAGAATAAGTGGGGTAGAATTGTGTCCACACCCGGAGATAATTTTATTCCACATCTTCCCCCCCTTACCTTTAAAAGTTAAAGCTCTTATGCTACAGGTACTGATGGTAGCAAAATCATTAATAGCTTCCAAGTGGAAGCAGAAAGAGGTTCCGTCCTGGAGCGAGGTTAAAGGTAAAGTAGATAAAAATCGTTTACTGGAACTAAACTTTACTGACCTGGGTGTGACCAAAAAAAGTAGCTTATCCTGGTCTTTATGGGACAGATATTTCCGCAATACGTAAATTGGAAGCTGTTGATTTGTCCGAGGTCATTCTGATCCTTCCACTCCGGTCCCACTCCACCCGTCTTCTCTTCCCTAGTGATACCTATGCCTGATGCCTTGTATGATAGTAGTGTGCTTGGTGGTGTGTTTTATTTTGATTATATATGATATTATAGTAGTTTGGAATACTATTGGGATATCGTCGGGATAGTGCAGTCTAGCTTTTCCTTTAATGTACGTAATGGGGTAAAGGCTCCAATAATGAGATGGAAGGCTTTAACAAATCGAAATAAAATTGGGGAAAAAAAGGAAAAGATAGAAAAAGGTAATAAAGGATAGATTGATAATAACAACATGTGTGAATTATAACGGTGTTATGTCTTGCACCCCCATGCCTCTTAAATTTTGGGTTGTTAATCCGGGAATATAGAGTAAAGACAAGAGGTTTGGGGTTCTGTACTGGGTTTCTTTTTTTTTTTTTTTTTTGTACACAGTTGTTAAGTTGTATATATTACCTGCTCTGGTATACTGTTAATTTCCGCATATTGATGTGCAAATTTTCCAATGATAGGGCAGAAGATCTGTCTTTTTATGGAATGTATGTTATTTATACCTTTCTACATTAATAAAATATTTAAAAAAAAAAAAAAATTTGTAATATCTGTTTCATTTTTTATTTTCATTAAAATTCTTAGCAAATGAAAGTCTTGCAAAACAGATGTACACCCTCAGATTAAAAGTCTGATGCTCTACCGACTGTAAACGACACCAAATAATAAAATGGAAGCAGTTCTTTAAGAAGAGTGGTCATTTCGCTTTGACAGAATTTCTTAAAATATTTTTTTTTCTCCTTGTCAATGACACAAAATAATGAAAAGGAAGTCTATACTTTGGAAGAGTGGTCCTTTAGCTTTTACAGATTTCTCAAAAATATCATTTTTTTCTTATTATTGTCATGGTGTTTTCTACCAGAACATATGCGTACTATCTCTTTCTGAGAGGCTTCATTACAGGTTTTGAATTAAAATCCACACTTTCTAATGAATTTACCCAGTAGGAATAATAAATAACTGTTTCCCATACTCAATTCAGAAAGAAACACCATCTTTCTTACAGACTACTTTTCAATTTGTAATATCTGTTTCGTTTTTTATTTTCATTATAAATCTTAGCAAATGAAAGTCTTGCAAAATAGATGTACGCCCGAACAGGGACTTGAACCCTGGACCCTCAGATTAAAAGTCTGATGCTCTACCGACTGAGCTATCCGGGCTCTGTACATAACACCAAATAATAAAATAGAAGCAGTTCTTTAAGAAGAGTGGTCATTTCGCTTTGACAGAATTTCTTAAAATATTTTTTTTTCTCCTTGTCAATGACACAAAATATTGAAAAGGGAAGTCTATACTTTGGTAAAGTGGTCCTTTAGCTTTTACAGATTTCTCAAAAATATCATTTTTTTCTTATTATTGTCATGGTGTTTTCTACCAGAACATATGCTTACTATCTGTATCTGAGAGGCTTCATTACAGGTTTTGAATTAAAATCCACACTTTCTAATGAATTTACCCAGTAGGAATAATAAATAACTGTTTCCCATACTAAATTCAGAAAGAAACACCATCCTACTTACAGACTACTTTTCAATTTGTAATATCTGTTTCGTTTTTTATTTTCATTAAAATTCTTAGCAAATGAAAGTCTTGCAAAACAGATGTACACCCTCAGATTAAAAGTCTGATGCTCTACCGACTGTAAACGACACCAAATAATAAAATGGAAGCAGTTCTTTAAGAAGAGTGGTCAATTCGCTTTGACAGAATTTCTTAAAATATATTTTTTTCTCCTTGTCAATGACACAAAATAATGAAAAGGAAGTCTATACTTTGGAAGAGTGGTCCTTTAGCTTTTACAGATTTCTCAAAAATATCATTTTTTTCTTATTATTGTCATGGTGTTTTCTACCAGAACATATGCGTACTATCTGTTTCTGAGAGGCTTCATTACAGGTTTTGAATTAAAATCCACACTTTCTAATGAATTTACCCAGTAGGAATAATAAATAACTGTTTCCCATACTAAATTCAGAAAGAAACACCATCTTTCTTACAGACTACTTTTCAATTTGTAATATCTGTTTCGTTTTTTATTTTCATTATAAATCTTAGCAAATGAAAGTCTTGCAAAATAGATGTACGCCCGAACAGGGACTTGAACCCTGGACCCTCAGATTAAAAGTCTGATGCTCTACCGACTGAGCTATCCGGGCTCTGTACATAACACCAAATAATAAAATAGAAGCAGTTCTTTAAGAAGAGTGGTCATTTCGCTTTGACAGAATTTCTTAAAATATTTTTTTTTCTCCTTGTCAATGACACAAAATATTGAAAAGGAAGTCTATACTTTGGTAAAGTGGTCCTTTAGCTTTTACAGATTTCTCAAAAATATCATTTTTTTCTTATTATTGTCATGGTGTTTTCTACCAGAACATATGCTTACTATCTGTTTCTGAGAGGCTTCATTACAGGTTTTGAATTAAAATCCACACTTTCTAATGAATTTACCCAGTAGGAATAATAAATAACTGTTTCCCATACTAAATTCAGAAAGAAACACCATCCTACTTACAGACTACTTTTCAATTTGTAATATCTGTTTCGTTTTTTATTTTCATTAAAATTCTTAGCAAATGAAAGTCTTGCAAAACAGATGTACACCCTCAGATTAAAAGTCTGATGCTCTACCGACTGTAAACGACACCAAATAATAAAATGGAAGCAGTTCTTTAAGAAGAGTGGTCATTTCGCTTTGACAGAATTTCTTAAAATATATTTTTTTCTCCTTGTCAATGACACAAAATAATGAAAAGGAAGTCTATACTTTGGAAGAGTGGTCCTTTAGCTTTTACAGATTTCTCAAAAATATCATTTTTTTCTTATTATTGTCATGGTGTTTTCTACCAGAACATATGCGTACTATCTGTTTCTGAGAGGCTTCATTACAGGTTTTGAATTAAAATCCACACTTTCTAATGAATTTACCCAGTAGGAATAATAAATAACTGTTTCCCATACTAAATTCAGAAAGAAACACCATCCTACTTACAGACTACTTTTCAATTTGTAATATCTGTTTCGTTTTTTATTTTCATTAAAATTCTTAGCAAATGAAAGTCTTGCAAAACAGATGTACACCCTCAGATTAAAAGTCTGATGCTCTACCGACTGTAAACGACACCAAATAATAAAATAGAAGCAGTTCTTTAAGAAGAGTGGTCATTTCGCTTTGACAGAATTTCTTAAAATATATTTTTTTCTCCTTGTCAATGACACAAAATATTGAAAAGGAAGTCTATACTTTGGTAAAGTGGTCCTTTAGCTTTTACAGATTTCTCAAAAATATCATTTTTTTCTTATTATTGTCATGGTGTTTTCTACCAGAACATATGCTTACTATCTGTTTCTGAGAGGCTTCATTACAGGTTTTGAATTAAAATCCACACTTTCTAATGAATTTACCCAGTAGGAATAATAAATAACTGTTTCCCATACTAAATTCAGAAAGAAACACCATCCTACTTACAGACTACTTTTCAATTTGTAATATCTGTTTCGTTTTTTATTTTCATTAAAATTCTTAGCAAATGAAAGTCTTGCAAAACAGATGTACACCTTCAGATTAAAAGTCTGATGCTCTACCGACTGTAAACGACACCAAATAATAAAATGGAAGCAGTTCTTTAAGAAGAGTGGTCAATTCGCTTTGACAGAATTTCTTAAAATATATTTTTTTCTCCTTGTCAATGACACAAAATAATGAAAAGGAAGTCTATACTTTGGAAGAGTGGTCCTTTAGCTTTTACAGATTTCTCAAAAATATCATTTTTTTCTTATTATTGTCATGGTGTTTTCTACCAGAACATATGCGTACTATCTGTTTCTGAGAGGCTTCATTACAGGTTTTGAATTAAAATCCACACTTTCTAATGAATTTACCCAGTAGGAATAATAAATAACTGTTTCCCATACTAAATTCAGAAAGAAACACCATCTTTCTTACAGACTACTTTTCAATTTGTAATATCTGTTTCGTTTTTTATTTTCATTATAAATCTTAGCAATTGAAAGTCTTGCAAAATAGATGTACGCCCGAACAGGGACTTGAACCCTGGACCCTCAGATTAAAAGTCTGATGCTCTACCAACTGAGCTATACGGGCTCTGTACATAACACCAAATAATAAAATAGAAGCAGTTCTTTAAGAAGAGTGGTCATTTCGCTTTGACAGAATTTCTTAAAATATTTTTTTTTCTCCTTGTCAATGACACAAAATATTGAAAAGGAAGTCTATACTTTGGTAAAGTGGTCCTTTAGCTTTTACAGATTTCTCAAAAATATCATTTTTTTCTTATTATTGTCATGGTGTTTTCTACCAGAACATATGCTTACTATCTGTTTCTGAGAGGCTTCATTACAGGTTTTGAATTAAAATCCACACTTTCTAATGAATTTACCCAGTAGGAATAATAAATAACTGTTTCCCATACTATATTCAGAAAGAAACACCATCCTACTTACAGACTACTTTTCAATTTGTAATATCTGTTTCATTTTTTATTTTCATTAAAATTCTTAGCAAATGAAAGTCTTGCAAAACAGATGTACACCCTCAGATTAAAAGTCTGATGCTCTACCGACTGTAAACGACACCAAATAATAAAATGGAAGCAGTTCTTTAAGAAGAGTGGTCATTTCGCTTTGACAGAATTTCTTAAAATATTTTTTTTTTCCTTGTCAATGACACAAAATAATGAAAAGGAAGTCTATACTTTGGAAGAGTGGTCCTTTAGCTTTTACAGATTTCTCAAAAATATCATTTTTTTCTTATTATTGTCATGGTGTTTTCTACCAGAACATATGCGTACTATCTCTTTCTGAGAGGCTTCATTACAGGTTTTGAATTAAAATCCACACTTTCTAATGAATTTACCCAGTAGGAATAATAAATAACTGTTTCCCATACTCAATTCAGAAAGAAACACCATCTTTCTTACAGACTACTTTTCAATTTGTAATATCTGTTTCGTTTTTTATTTTCATTATAAATCTTAGCAAATGAAAGTCTTGCAAAATAGATGTACGCCCGAACAGGGACTTGAACCCTGGACCCTCAGATTAAAAGTCTGATGCTCTACCGACTGAGCTATCCGGGCTCTGTACATAACACCAAATAATAAAATAGAAGCAGTTCTTTAAGAAGAGTGGTCATTTCGCTTTGACAGAATTTCTTAAAATATTTTTTTTTCTCCTTGTCAATGACACAAAATATTGAAAAGGAAGTCTATACTTTGGTAAAGTGGTCCTTTAGCTTTTACAGATTTCTCAAAAATATCATTTTTTTCTTATTATTGTCATGGTGTTTTCTACCAGAACATATGCTTACTATCTGTTTCTGAGAGGCTTCATTACAGGTTTTGAATTAAAATCCACACTTTCTAATGAATTTACCCAGTAGGAATAATAAATAACTGTTTCCCATACTATATTCAGAAAGAAACACCATCCTACTTACAGACTACTTTTCAATTTGTAATATCTGTTTCATTTTTTATTTTCATTAAAATTCTTAGCAAATGAAAGTCTTGCAAAACAGATGTACACCCTCAGATTAAAAGTCTGATGCTCTACCGACTGTAAACGACACCAAATAATAAAATGGAAGCAGTTCTTTAAGAAGAGTGGTCATTTCGCTTTGACAGAATTTCTTAAAATATATTTTTTTCTCCTTGTCAATGACACAAAATAATGAAAAGGAAGTCTATACTTTGGAAGAGTGGTCCTTTAGCTTTTACAGATTTCTCAAAAATATCATTTTTTTCTTATTATTGTCATGGTGTTTTCTACCAGAACATATGCGTACTATCTCTTTCTGAGAGGCTTCATTACAGGTTTTGAATTAAAATCCACACTTTCTAATGAATTTACCCAGTAGGAATAATAAATAACTGTTTCCCATACTCAATTCAGAAAGAAACACCATCTTTCTTACAGACTACTTTTCAATTTGTAATATCTGTTTCGTTTTTTATTTTCATTATAAATCTTAGCAAATGAAAGTCTTGCAAAATAGATGTACGCCCGAACAGGGACTTGAACCCTGGACCCTCAGATTAAAAGTCTGATGCTCTACCGACTGAGCTATCCGGGCTCTGTACATAACACCAAATAATAAAATAGAAGCAGTTCTTTAAGAAGAGTGGTCATTTCGCTTTGACAGAATTTCTTAAAATATTTTTTTTTCTCCTTGTCAATGACACAAAATATTGAAAAGGAAGTCTATACTTTGGTAAAGTGGTCCTTTAGCTTTTACAGATTTCTCAAAAATATCATTTTTTTCTTATTATTGTCATGGTGTTTTCTACCAGAACATATGCTTACTATCTGTATCTGAGAGGCTTCATTACAGGTTTTGAATTAAAATCCACACTTTCTAATGAATTTACCCAGTAGGAATAATAAATAACTGTTTCCCATACTAAATTCAGAAAGAAACACCATCCTACTTACAGACTACTTTTCAATTTGTAATATCTGTTTCGTTTTTTATTTTCATTAAAATTCTTAGCAAATGAAAGTCTTGCAAAACAGATGTACACCCTCAGATTAAAAGTCTGATGCTCTACCGACTGTAAACGACACCAAATAATAAAATGGAAGCAGTTCTTTAAGAAGAGTGGTCAATTCGCTTTGACAGAATTTCTTAAAATATATTTTTTTCTCCTTGTCAATGACACAAAATAATGAAAAGGAAGTCTATACTTTGGAAGAGTGGTCCTTTAGCTTTTACAGATTTCTCAAAAATATCATTTTTTTCTTATTATTGTCATGGTGTTTTCTACCAGAACATATGCGTACTATCTGTTTCTGAGAGGCTTCATTACAGGTTTTGAATTAAAATCCACACTTTCTAATGAATTTACCCAGTAGGAATAATAAATAACTGTTTCCCATACTAAATTCAGAAAGAAACACCATCTTTCTTACAGACTACTTTTCAATTTGTAATATCTGTTTCGTTTTTTATTTTCATTATAAATCTTAGCAAATGAAAGTCTTGCAAAATAGATGTACGCCCGAACAGGGACTTGAACCCTGGACCCTCAGATTAAAAGTCTGATGCTCTACCGACTGAGCTATCCGGGCTCTGTACATAACACCAAATAATAAAATAGAAGCAGTTCTTTAAGAAGAGTGGTCATTTCGCTTTGACAGAATTTCTTAAAATATTTTTTTTTCTCCTTGTCAATGACACAAAATATTGAAAAGGAAGTCTATACTTTGGTAAAGTGGTCCTTTAGCTTTTACAGATTTCTCAAAAATATCATTTTTTTCTTATTATTGTCATGGTGTTTTCTACCAGAACATATGCTTACTATCTGTTTCTGAGAGGCTTCATTACAGGTTTTGAATTAAAATCCACACTTTCTAATGAATTTACCCAGTAGGAATAATAAATAACTGTTTCCCATACTAAATTCAGAAAGAAACACCATCCTACTTACAGACTACTTTTCAATTTGTAATATCTGTTTCGTTTTTTATTTTCATTAAAATTCTTAGCAAATGAAAGTCTTGCAAAACAGATGTACACCTTCAGATTAAAAGTCTGATGCTCTACCGACTGTAAACGACACCAAATAATAAAATGGAAGCAGTTCTTTAAGAAGAGTGGTCAATTCGCTTTGACAGAATTTCTTAAAATATATTTTTTTCTCCTTGTCAATGACACAAAATAATGAAAAGGAAGTCTATACTTTGGTAAGAGTGGTCCTTTAGCTTTTACAGATTTCTCAAAAATATCATTTTTTTCTTATTATTGTCATGGTGTTTTCTACCAGAACATATGCTTACTATCTGTTTCTGAGAGGCTTCATTACAGGTTTTGAATTAAAATCCACACTTTCTAATGAATTTACCCAGTAGGAATAATAAATAACTGTTTCCCATACTAAATTCAGAAAGAAACACCATCCTACTTACAGACTACTTTTCAATTTGTAATATCTGTTTCGTTTTTTATTTTCATTAAAATTCTTAGCAAATGAAAGTCTTGCAAAACAGATGTACACCCTCAGATTAAAAGTCTGATGCTCTACCGACTGTAAACGACACCAAATAATAAAATGGAAGCAGTTCTTTAAGAAGAGTGGTCAATTCGCTTTGACAGAATTTCTTAAAATATATTTTTTTCTCCTTGTCAATGACACAAAATAATGAAAAGGAAGTCTATACTTTGGAAGAGTGGTCCTTTAGCTTTTACAGATTTCTCAAAAATATCATTTTTTTCTTATTATTGTCATGGTGTTTTCTACCAGAACATATGCGTACTATCTGTTTCTGAGAGGCTTCATTACAGGTTTTGAATTAAAATCCACACTTTCTAATGAATTTACCCAGTAGGAATAATAAATAACTGTTTCCCATACTAAATTCAGAAAGAAACACCATCTTTCTTACAGACTACTTTTCAATTTGTAATATCTGTTTCGTTTTTTATTTTCATTATAAATCTTAGCAAATGAAAGTCTTGCAAAATAGATGTACGCCCGAACAGGGACTTGAACCCTGGACCCTCAGATTAAAAGTCTGATGCTCTACCGACTGAGCTATCCGGGCTCTGTACATAACACCAAATAATAAAATAGAAGCAGTTCTTTAAGAAGAGTGGTCATTTCGCTTTGACAGAATTTCTTAAAATATTTTTTTTTCTCCTTGTCAATGACACAAAATATTGAAAAGGAAGTCTATACTTTGGTAAAGTGGTCCTTTAGCTTTTACAGATTTCTCAAAAATATCATTTTTTTCTTATTATTGTCATGGTGTTTTCTACCAGAACATATGCTTACTATCTGTTTCTGAGAGGCTTCATTACAGGTTTTGAATTAAAATCCACACTTTCTAATGAATTTACCCAGTAGGAATAATAAATAACTGTTTCCCATACTATATTCAGAAAGAAACACCATCCTACTTACAGACTACTTTTCAATTTGTAATATCTGTTTCATTTTTTATTTTCATTAAAATTCTTAGCAAATGAAAGTCTTGCAAAACAGATGTACACCCTCAGATTAAAAGTCTGATGCTCTACCGACTGTAAACGACACCAAATAATAAAATGGAAGCAGTTCTTTAAGAAGAGTGGTCATTTCGCTTTGACAGAATTTCTTAAAATATATTTTTTTCTCCTTGTCAATGACACAAAATAATGAAAAGGAAGTCTATACTTTGGAAGAGTG
>JAPZIH010000476.1:0-23113 GCA_027410445.1 Discoglossus pictus
TACTATATACAGTGTTAGACTCCATAGCCCATATCTATGGTACTGTTGGGTTTATACACATGTAGTATGGCATCCTTTGGTACCATTGCCCATATCTGGGGTGTTGTTGGGTTTGGGTGAGCCTCAGACCCCTCTCCCAGCCCCCCTTATCTGACAATCTTCCTCCTCCTCTCTCCCGGTCTCACATTAGCATTTGGCTCAGACCTCGTTACTTTATGCGCATCTCATCCCTTTGAAGCCATTGGGTGTTAGACCCCCCACCTCCTCCTAATCTACCTGCCCTGTGAGACCTGATCTGTCAGGACCCTGTAACCCTTTCCTGGCCTCACCTGAAGAGTGTCAGACAAAGTGATTGCCGCCAGACCCCCACAATACAGGGCCCCCCACAATACAGGGCCCCCCAAGTCTTGGCACAGACTAGTAAAATAAACAGTAGAAAATATAAATATGGCGGGCGGAGTCTGGACACAAGAAATCCCTGGAAATGTAAGACTTTATCATAAGGATTGTTGGGTGAATAGAATTAGAGGTTTGGTAAAACTATCATTTGAAAAGAACCAATGGGTCCATCCAGATCTCTCATTGGATCTACCCGAAGGCCATAATTCCTCAGCATAGCATTACACCCCTTTTTTGTACTGGTCACTCTGACATCACCTCTTGTTCTGGAAGGACACGCCACATATTTTCTACCAATCCCTGGGGCTAACCTTATGGGCCAGATGCACTAAACAGGAATTGACGAGGCTGGCTACTACTCCGTGAGCCTCACAGTATTCATTAAAATCTCGTAATTATGATGAGGCTAATGAAAGAAAATCATTGTTGTATAATCATCTGATAATTAACCTCAGATACGTCCATCATGGTGACATCACGTGTTTGATACGTGTCCTTGTGAAAAAATGATAATAATAATGGGATATTTGGAAACTATACATTTATACTAAATCCCACATTGTTTTAACTTAAATCCTGACTTCTTTACACAATTGTAATATTACCCAGGACTAGGCCTCAGCTAAAAATGGCCAGAATAGGTGCTTGTTGTTCTTTATTCGTTCAGTCATGTCCGGGTCTCTGTGACCCTATGGATCGCAGCATACCAGACCCATCTGTCAGCCACTGCCCCTCAAGCTCATGTTCATTGCATCAATTACCTCCGATACCCATCCTCGTCTCTGGTGCCCCCTTCTTCATGAGCCTTCAACCTTTCCCAGCATCAGAGTCTTTTCTAGGGAATCCTGTCTTCTCATGATGTGGATAAACTATTTGAGCTTCAGCCTCATGATCAAACCTTCCAGTGAACAGTTTGTCTTGATTTCCTGTAGTACTGATTTATTGGATCTTCTTGCAATCCACGTTTTCTCCAACACAACAATTCAAAGGCGTCAATTCTCCGGCGCTCAGACATCTTTATAGTCCAGCTCTCACATCTGTATGTTACTGGGAATAACTGAGGTCTAACTAGGCGGACCTTTGTTATTAATGTAATATCTTTACTTTGTAATAGCTTGTCCAGATTTACTATAGCTTTCCCAGAAGCAGATGTCTTTTAATTTCATGGCTGCCGTCACCATCTGAAGAGATCTTCTGTTCTACTCCCACAGAATTAAACATCTCTTGTATATAGAAAAAACATACATCACATATATAGTTGTGAGCGTACGAGTTGTTGCTAACGCTGCGGGCTCGCGCAGCGAGTCGCGGGCCTCGCGTAGCGAGGGCACTGTGCCAGGTTCTCAGTTGCTGGCATGGAGCGCCGCAGGCGCTCCTTGCCAGCAACTGAGGACCCTCGCGAAGCGAGGGCCTCAGTTGCTGGCTTGGAGCGCCGCAGGCGCTCCATGCCAGCACCTGAGGACCTCGCAAAGCGAGGTCTTCAGTTGCAGCAACTGCGACCCTTGAAAAAAAAAGTTTACGTCCAAACACATTACGACACTCGCAAACAACATACGACACACGTTCACACACATTACGACTTCGCAAACATCGGACGCAACACGCCGACATACAAACATTTAAAACTTAACAAAGACACACAACAAACACATAAAAAGCTTACCTACAGCAAGAGGAACCAGCCAGCACCTCAAAAAAACAAGTTACACCTACATTTAAATCAAAATAAACACTTTAGACACTAATACCATCGCTAAGCGAGAGAAAAAATGGCCGACGAACAAAACGAAAACGAGGCTTCAGACGTAACTACACTACACTTACTCGCAATAATGAAACACATACTATGCGGAACGTATCACAATCATATTAAACACCATTTTGAACAGTAATACGCCTAAAATGGCGGATGGAACGCAAATTGTAAGCTGGAACGCAAATAGCGCATGCGTATTGCGTTCTAACGGTCTCACTTTCCAGAACTTTCTACAAGTTTATAAATACTGGCTATTTCCAACTAAAAAATACATTTCTCCTCAGGTGATCAACGGAGTGACTTCTGAGATAACTGCTGCTTTTACTTGAGAAGACAATTCTTTACTAATTTACTACTTTACATTGTGCAAATTACAACTGAGAGGTAAGCTATAATATATTACATTTTATTATCAGGACAGGTCAAACAAATAAAAAAATAAACTAGGATTTATGTAGTCATCATGTATGGAACATTTATGTGTATAGGCTCCCAAACAAAATTAAACAGAGCTTTATGTATAGTGACATGTGACACGCACGTATATGTGTATAATGTATAGTGACATGTGACACGCACATATATGTGTATAATGTATAGTGACATGTGACACGCACATATATGTGTATAATGTATAGTGACATCTGACACGCACATATATGTCTATAATGTATAGTGACATGTGACACGCACATTTCTGTGTATTGCCCCTTCATAGTGACATATGACACCGACATATATGTCTATAATGTATAGTGACATGTGACACGCACATTTATGTGTATTACCAATGCAACTAAATTAGCTTACAACAAAATCAGTAAACAACTACATTTTAATGACATTATATGTCATGTCTACTGATATGTCACACGCACATATATGTGTATCATCTATAGTTACATCTCACACACAGACATTTATGTGTGTTGGAAAAAAAATATATAAGGTTAATTTAACCATTTAAATTTGACTCATGTATACTGATATGTCACACGTATACAAAATAATTACATTAAACTATGTAATGTGCTTCATGTATGTGACATATGTGTGTAGCCCCCAACAAAAAATAAGGTTAATTGAATTAATTTACTGCAATTCAATAGATCATATAAAGCTGAATCTTTCTATTTCGTTTCATATTCAAACAGACTCTGCATCAATAGCGTCTCTCAACAATTTGCACCGTGCACTGTGAAGCACAATCCCTTTTAAAGAACACCAACAAATTTGAAGAGGTAAGATACAACAACACATTACATGCTCAAAAGGCCATGCTTTGCTAGATGACAAATTATAAATATACAAATAACTATTTCACTTTCTTTTTCAAACAGACACTACAAGAAGACCGGCGGATTAAGATTGGCAGGAGGGGACCGTCTGTCATTCAAAACTTCAATCAAGGTAAAGTATTAAGTATAAACAAGAAAGAACCATGAGCCTTATTCAATTGCGACTTCCTCAATTGAATAGGGCTCTATATAAGCACATAACATTTTTTTTATACAGAACTTTTTAGTTACTGAATTTCTAACCACAATCAAGGTTTTCAATAACTAAAAACTTTGCTCAATAAATATGTTATGTGATTATATAGAGCCCTCTTCAATTGGCAAAATTGCAATTCAATGAGGACCTATATGTCTTTAATGGCCAAGGGCCTCACTCAAATGTGATTTGCCCATTTCAATAGGGCTCTATATAAGCACAGAGCATATTTTTTAGGAAATTTTTCTTTTGTGAACACGTTCCTTTTGGATACAAATTCACTAAATACAAAATTCCCTACAAACATATGCTCTGTGCTGATATTGAGCTCTATTCCATTGGCAAAAACACAATTGAATGAGGAGCTCACAATATAACAAATGCAGTAACCAAAGGCCCTTATTCTATTGCTATTTTGGAAAATTAAATATGGCTATAAATATGAACTTTTAGGCCCTTACTCTATTTTAACAAATATATGTGATGTGCTTATTTACAACCCTATTCAAATTTCTACATTGCAATTCAATTACGGCCTTACAGTACTATTACATTGTAAAAAATGCAATTGAATGAGGGCCAAACTATGCAACATATGGTACACACAAAGGCCCTCATTCAATTGCAATTTGCCCAATTGAATAGGGCTCTAAATAACAACATAACAATAGCTTAAAACTAAGGTTTTAGTTAATAAAAAAATATAAAAAATACAGTTTTTCAATGACTACAAAATTATTTTAACTAATATGCTAATATGCTATGTGCTCATTTACAGCACAATTCAATTAGCCAAATCGCAATTCAATGACACACAAACTGCTACACACAAAACAGAATTTCTTATTAAGGCCCTCATTCAATTGCAATTTTGACAATTGAATAGGGGTCTAAATAAGCACATCACATATATTTTTTAAAGAAGTTTTTAGTTATTAAGCATCTATCCAAAAGCACGGTTTTCACTACCTAAAAACTTCTTTAACAAATATATATTATGTGCTTATTTAGAGCCGTATTCAATTGGCAAAATCGCAATTGAATGAGGGACTAAATGTTTAACAACCTATAAGCCTTACAAATAAACAAAAATAAGAATAACAAAAGTGTTGTGCACCTAATAGCATTGTATAAAAAAGCACACAAACTCATAGCAAACTATATTAACATTCTTCTTTAATGTTTAACAACCTATAACCTGTACAATCAAGAAGAAATTAGTTTTGCACAAGTGATGTGCACCAAACAGGATTGTCAATAACTAACACAAACACATAGCAAACTACATTAATTATATTATTTCATGTTTCACTAACTATAACCATCCAAATAAAGGTTAAATAAGTATACCACAAGTGGTGCGCACACAACAGGATTGTACAAAAACTAACATAAACACATAGCAAAATAAATTCATATTCTTATTTAATATATCACAACCCACAAGCCTTACTAAGAACCTTAAATAAGAATAACAAAAGTCTTGGGATTGTACAGAAAGTTAAAAAAAAAATATTTGAAAAAAATAACCATAACTGATACAATACAGCAAAATTTATAAATTTTTTAGTTCTTTAAAAGACATTTCACTCAAACAACATTTTCTATTTTACATTACAACAGATACTGCGTGAAGACAATCGGACGAGGACTTTTTCCACAGGACCGGACCATCGGACGAGGACTCGGACCAGACCAGCAGACGAGGAATTTCAACACAGGACCAGACCAGCAGACGAGGAATTTCAACACAGGACCAGACCATCGGACGAGGACTTTCACCAACGGACCACAACATCGGACGAGGGATATCGCCACAGGACCACAATATCGGACAGGGGCTATCGCCACAGGACCACACCATCGGACGAGGACTTCCGACAGAGGACCACACCATTTGACAACGATTTGGAAACGAGGACCAACAAACATTCGGATTTAAATCACACTTCAACCAAGGTAAACTATAATAACTACTAAATAATAACACTAAAGAAACTGCTTTCAGTTGCATCCGTCTCAACAGAAAAATAAATTAATTAATTTACTATCTCCCTTATTTTATTTAAATTGCTACTATGCAATACATAGCTCAATAACCACATCACTTTTTTTTTCAGCAAAGAAGTTTTGCAGTGGTAAATATCTATCCACAAACAAAGTTTTTAATAAATAAAACCATTATTTTAAAAAAATATGTTACATGCTTATTTCCAGCAGTATTCTATTGGAAAAATTCTGAGCCACTGAAGACAGGAATTATAAATTTAACTAAATATCAATGATACATTCATGATTTGCCTTTTATTTCAACAATTGTGCACAATAATCTTTAACAGGAATTACAAATTTAAATATACACAATTACATTTATTTGTTTCCGTTTACAGATTAATATGGCTGATAACGAGACCAAAGAAGAGAAGAAAAGACGTCAAACTAGAGAAAGACAAGAGAGATGGGCCGCCCAGCAGACACCGGAGGAGAAAGAAATTCGACGAGAAAAAGAACGCAAAAGACTTGCAAATAAAAGAATATCCGCTGCAAAAATGAAAGATACAACCAAAATAAATAAAAAAATAATAAAGCATTTACAAACTGTTCCTAAAACATCAGATGACATTTTACAACATACCAGTCAAGACAGACCAAAAAAAAAAACTACCAAAAAAAAGCATTTACAAACTCTTACTAAAAACTTACAGGAAATTTCAACCGAACAAGTCCAACATATACCAAGAAAATGTACGAAAAAAACTAAACATTTAGAACCTGTTGTTGAAACATTTCATGACTTTTCATCTGATGAATATCAAAGTCAACATCCAATATGCATTGCAAATTGTCCTTTAATGAAGTCTTTAGCAGTAGAGGTTCATAGTTGTGGGGACATGACTACTCAATGTCAATTTTGTGAGGCTTATTATTTTAAACAGGAGAGACCCCGAGATGGACAATTTATTAGTTGTTGTCAAAAAGGAAAGTTCAAACTTCCACAAAGGAAACAATTTCCAACCTATTTACTAAATATTCTGACTGAACCTACTTTTCCAAATTACAAAAATTTTAAGACAAACATAAGATCCTACAATAGTGCCATATCATTTGCATCTATGGGGGCAACATTGGCTGCTAATGTACCAGGACATGGTCCTTACTGTTTTAAAGTCCAAGGACAAATTTATCATCGGACTTCACATTTACATCCAGAGGAAGGAGAGCAAAGAAAATTCGCTCAACTATATGTCCTAGATACAATGGAAGCTGTTGACCAACGTATGCAGATGGAAGAAAATAAAAAATGCTTACCCAGTGTTTTTATAGAGCTAAATAACATTATGGACAACAATCCCTACAGTAAAGCTTACAAAAAATTGGCAGAAGTAGAAAATGAACAACTACTTCATGCACAAAGACATCAATTACCCATGCCAAAGGTTAATATGGTGCTTAAAAGAGACAGACATACTGATAAACGTCGTTATAACTTGCCAACATCAAATGAGGTTGCAATGGTCTTTCACAATGATGAAGGAGAACCACCATTTCAAAGAGACATTAGAGTATATCCCAGAAATGAGGACCAACCATTTATTAATATTAATATCTTAAGTCCAAATTTAGATCCAATGACATATCCCATCTTTTTCCCACACGGAGAAGCAGGTTGGCAACCAAAATTAACCCTTCCCAGTTACCCAAATGCTAAAGCCAGAATCCGAAATAATGTTTCTATGCTTGAATTTAAAGTTGCTCAAATTGCCATTAGAGATGAATTTAATCCCATTTTATGTGGTGGAAAACTAACACAACAATGGATTATTGATTCATATTTGCAAGTTGAGGCAAATAATTTAAACTTTATAAAATATCAACAAGATAAACTACGTGTAGAACAATATTGTGGACTCATGGACTATGTTGCTGACGTGGCTACAAGCAGAGACATGACAGCTGGCAAAGCCATCATTTTACCATCTTCCTTTCAAGGATCTCCTCGAAATATGAGAGAAAGATACAATGATGCTATGGCTATTGTGACAAAATTTGGAAAACCAGATTTATTTGTGACATTTACATGTAATCCACAATGGCCAGAAATTAATCAAAATCTACTTCTTGGACAAAGTGCTTCAGATCGACCAGATTTAGTAGCCAGAGTTTTTAAGATAAAATTAAATGAATTAATACGTGACTTTACTATAAATCAGTTATTTGGCAAATGTCTTGCTTATGTATATACCATTGAATTTCAAAAAAGAGGCCTTCCACATGCACATCTTCTCATAATACTTCAAGAGAAAGATAAATTAGATACTTCGGACAAAGTGGATGCAGTCATAGTTGCTGAACTACCGGATCCAGAACTATATGGTAGACTATATGAGATTGTTACTCATCGCATGATTCATGGACCCTGTGGAGACCTTAATCCACAATCACCATGTATGGAAAATAATCAATGTTCAAAAGATTTTCCAAAAGATTATAGAGACAAAACATATGCCAATTGTGATGGATATCCACTTTATAAAAGAAGACAAGGAGATAGTGCCATTATTCGTGGAAAAAAAGTGGACAATAGATATGTAGTACCCTACAATCCACATTTACTCATGAAGTACAACGCCCACATCAACGTAGAAGCCTGCACTTCCATCAAATCCATTAAATATGTCTACAAATATATTTACAAAGGTTACGATGCAGCTACTGTAGTCGTCAAAAGTGCAGACAACCCTGAAAGTAGTGAGTTAGTACATGATGAACTTGCATCTCATGTAGATGCTCGCTATGTCAGTGCGCCAGAAGCTATGTGGCGGCTTCTAAAATTTGAAATGCATGATAGATCACATGCAGTATATAGGTTAGCAGTACATTTGCCACAACGACATTTAGTCTATTTCCATTCTGGACATGAAATGAATGCATTGGCCCAAAGTGAAGATCGTCACACTACACTAACTGCATGGTTTGCATTAAATTCCACTGATGCTCAAGCAACACAATACTTATATATTGAAATTCCATATCACTATGTTTTTGTGAATGGATTATGGAGAGCAAGAAAAACCAGAGGCAATAAAATAATTCCACGAATTTACACAGTCAGTCCAAAAGATGTTGAACGATTTTGCTTACGGATATTACTTTTAAATGTTCCAGGAGCACAAAGTTTTGAACACTTAAGAACTGTTAATGACATTGTATATGAATCCTTCCATTTAACTGCAAGAAATAGAAACTTACTCGCTGATGATACAGAGTGGGAAAGATGTTTAGAAGAAGCAGCACAATGTCAAATGCCACGACAGATGAGAGAACAATTTGCTTTTATTTGTATCTTCTCAAATGCTCCAAATGCATTAGCTTTGTGGGAGACTTTTAAAAGTAATATGGCTGAAGACTTTATGCGACGATACAATGAACCCATTGCACACTTAAAAGCCTTAATGGAAATTCAAGAAGTCTTTTTAACTCATGGATTAAGTTGTGCAAGTTTTAATTTGCCTGATCCAGGTCTAATAGATGACATTAACTTTGAAGACTATGACATTCAACTACAAGCAGAAAGAACACAAGAAAGACTTGCAACTTTAAATACACTACAATTGCAAGCATTTCATGCCATTAAAAATGCTATAGATGATGACATGGTGACAGAGCGTTATTTCTATCTTGATGGACCTGGCGGATCAGGGAAAACATATTTGTACAATTTATTAATGAGTTCAGTACGAGCACAAGGACAAATAGCAATGGCGTTTGCCACTACTGGAATTGCTGCACTTTTATTAGAAGGTGGAAGAACTGTTCATAGTGGATTCAAACTGCCAGTGCCTATTTTGTAAAATTCAGTGTCAGATATTCGCATGACATCCTTACAAGCAAAGAAATTGAAGAAATGTAAATTAATTATAATAGATGAGGCCACAATGATGTCATGCTATGCCCTCCAATGTATTGACCGTTTGCTTCGTGAAGTCATGGATAATATTTTTCCATTTGGTGGAAAGGTAATTTTGTTGGGTGGCGATTTTAGACAAACATTACCTGTCGTTGTACATGGAAATCGAACAGACATTATTGAAACATGTATAAAGTCAAGTACAGTATGGAAACATTTTACCCATCTTCAACTGCAACAAAATATGAGATCAGAAGGCCAAACTGATTTCAATGATTGGCTTATTAAAATTGGAGAAGGAAGAACAGAAAAAATACTACATTTACCTGACGACACTGTAGAGATCCCACCTCATATGATTTGTCAACAAGATATTATATCGGCTATATTTGAAGGGAGCATAAATAACGAAGAATATTCTGAGCTTGCCAACCAAGTCATACTGACGTGTAAAAATAAAGATGCATTAATACTCAATAATGAAATCTTAAAAAAAATTAATGCACCACAAAGAAATTATCACAGTGCTGATTCTGTACTTGCTGATGACAATGAAAGTCAGGCAAACTTTTCAACTGAATTCATTAACTCTTTAACTCCTTCTGGAATGCCACCACATATTTTGCAGCTAAAGAAAGGTGCAATTATTATGTTACTGCGAAATATGAACCCCAAAAAAGGTCTATGCAATGGCACAAGATTAATTGTTCAACAATTAAAGGACCATTTTATAGATGCTGAAATTTTAACTGGGACCCATAAAGGAGAGAGAGTTTTCATACCAAGAATAGATTTAGCACCAAGTGAAAGTAGTCTCCCTTTTATACTTCAAAGAAGACAATTTCCCATTATTATGGCATTTGCCATGACCATTAATAAATCACAAGGTCAGACTTTCAAATCTGTGGGTATTTACTTGGAAGAACCAGTTTTTGCACATGGTCAATTGTACGTTGCGTTGTCACGGTGCAAAAATCCACAGGCTATTAAAGTTTACATTGAAAACAATGAAAGTCAAGGTGATTTATTAGAAGATGGACGTATTTTTACTAAAAACATTGTCTACTATGAAGTACTATAACTTTGCAGGATACAAATTCAAGATGCCAACATTTTTTAAAAGCATTGCAAAATACATAACAATTGGTTGTTTAATTCAGTCATAATTAATGAAAGTACTGTTTAGGAATGATTCGCCTCACAAAATACTTGCCTTGCATTGTTAGTAAAAATTCTGTTAAAATGTTAAGTCACTATGTTAATGTTTCTAATGTTACAAGTTTATAAAATATATTTGCAAGTTCTTTCATTCAACAGATTACAAAGTGGATGTTAAGAGGTCAAGCACCTTTTAAGTCACAATGTAAACATTGTCTGTTATCTTAAGATTAATAACTACATTAATGTTTATCGCCAGTTTATGTGCTCAGTAATGAATTACTTTAATTACGTACGTTTTAAGCAGAGTTTTACTGTATGCCTTCCTCTACATTCAATGTATATTCAAGTTAACAATTATTGTGATAGAAATTGCATGTTAATACTGATTAATTTAAAGGTCAATTGTTTTTACATTCAAATGTTAATACTTTTAATAAAAAATTAGGTTACAAAATGTATTCGCTATGTTCCTGTTTATAATGTTCAAAATTATACAAATGTTTTGTCAACTTCTAAACTTACATAAAAAATAAAGTTAAAGTTTCAAAATATATACTTTGAAGGTTATTGCTTACATATATTTTAAACTTCATGTTAAAATTCACAACGTTTCAAGAAGGCTTTTTACTTTTTGCTTTCCTATTCATTCAATGTATATTAAAGTTAACAATTCTTCAGATACAAATTACATTTTAAAAAACCATTACATCAACATTTTACAAAAATACACATTCATATTAAAATACTTACAAGTGTCAAAAATATATGTTAGTAACTAAACAACTTGACAAACATATACATCACATTGCCGTCATTTTTTGACGGGCAAGTCGCTAGTATTATATATCGGTGTACTTGGCCATGTAAGGGTTAAAACAATATTATAAAAACACATCTTTATAAGAATTTCTCCTGAAAATATTGAAAAGGAAAACAAAGTAGATGTTAATTAAAACGTTACATTATAACGATATGGTCCATTGTGAGTGATCTTAATGTGTAGAAACATCTAGAAGGAATTGTCTAAGAAAATGAATTGGACTTTTCTGTAGAACTGTCCGGCGCGGAGGGATGCCGGGTCTGACGTAGCGCAGCGTGACCCAGCGGAGCCTAGGCGCTCCTGATTGGCTGGGAGTTGGCCTCACTCTGCGCCGGCCATTGGTCAGATAAGCAGCTCACGCTGGTTCTCCCGTGTATGTACATATTAACCCCATAAATCCTAGGCCTACTTGTGTCCATACCAGTAGCTTCCCTGCTGTGTGTGCGTGTGTGGTCGTGTCAGTCTGTGTTTGTCCTGTGTGTGGTTGCGTTTTGTCATGGACCCTGGGGGTTAGAACCAGGGCTTTAGGTCATGGAGTTAGGTGGGTCCAGGACAGAATGGACCCAGGGCAGCTAAGTGGGAGTGTGTGCCTGCCAGAGCTCAGGCCGGCCTGGAGTGACCAGTGACCTGGTGAGCCATATAGCGGGTGAGCCATATAGCCTAGTCAGGCCCATTAGTCCCACGGAGCAGTGTGCCAGCCAATAGGGCTATAAATAGTGTGGGGGCAACGGATAGGGTTTTTGAGAGCCAAGAGCTCACCCACCCACCGCAGAGAAGGCAGTGTCAATGGGAGGCGCAGGCGAGGGCCTAGCCATCCGGCCACCACCCAGCGTCTTGCCCTAAGGCCTGCAGCGGACCCATGGTTCCACAAGCACCCCTGCTCAGCCCCGGGGCTCTAGGGGTAACAGCAAAAATACAAGGAGCTCTAAAAAAGCTCCTACAGGTTCCCACCACATGGCCCCTGTGGTCGCCACTGCCAGTAGTGCAGGTGTTTCGCAAGGACGACGCACAGCCGGTGAAGAGACTGTTAGGAGCAAAGAGACCACGAGGGGGAGAAGCAATCCTAGAGATCGATGAGATGGCAGCCAACGACAGTCTGGTGGTGATTGGTGAGGTTCCATTGACGGGCACGGTGGCACGGCAGACATGCCCCACCAGGGTCCGGAAGACGACAAACAGGTACAGTACTTTGATCTTTACCTCGACGCCAGCAAAGAGACAAAACCCACCTGACAAAAGAGTTAGGTCACAGCTCAGCCCTGACAAACAGGGTGTCCCTGCGGCGGCTTCAATCAATCCTGGGGATGTAACATTTCGCATGCAGGATCATCCCCATGGGCCGTATCTTTAACAGGAGAATGTCGTTAGCAACGTCGGGCGTTCAACAGCCTCACCAGTTCATAACAGTGTCGGAAGCAATGAGAGAGGATGCCCGAGTGTGGATAGCATTTCTCCGGGAATTCAATGCTCAATGTGTTGAACGCGCAGCTCGGTCTATATGCAGGCGCGTCGGGTCGGACAGATTCGGAGCCCACTTTAGAGGGTCATGGTGCTCTGCAGCATGGCCTCAGTACTGGGTGTCGGCAGGTCTTACAAATGATTCCACAGTTTTGGAATTGTTTCCCATTGTTGCGGCAGTACACCTGTGGGGTCAAAACTTTAGAGACTGTCTGTGGTTCGGGCAATCAATAGTCTTTTGGCGTCCTTTGGGCTGGTGATTCAGCTGATCTGGCATCTGGTTCTGCACTGCCTTTGCTCGAATATATGGGTGAGAGCAGAACACGTTCCAGATTTAAGCATCGGGGTAGTTGATGCCCTTTCTCGGTTTCAGAAAGCCTGGTTCCAAACCCTGGCCCCAGCAGCAAAGGAGTAAGGCGAGAAAATCCCTACAGAACTTTGGGAATTTGCCGCAGGAGGAACGTCATCTGAAGAGAAGTCCGTAGGGGTCCTGCTGTGGTTTCTGATGCAGTGCGCAGAAAGAGGCGATTCCAGGGAAGCGGTGGGTCGGCAATTAACAGCGTTGGCCTTCATGTTCAAGCTGGCAGGACTGAAGGACCTAACAAAATAATTTGTGGTTTGCCCGGTGGTGAAAGGCATGTTTATGGGTGAACGTAGGGTGGACAGGAGGCGTCCAATCACATTCTCACTGCTGTTGCGCCTAGTGGAGGCTTTGGGTATGCTATGCATGGACTCTTTAGAATCCCTGCTTTTCCATACAGCCTTTTCCCTTGCGTTCTTCAGATCGTTCAGGATAGGGGAACTGGTCTCGGCGAACAGGCACGGTTCAGGGGCCTGCTAGCAAGGGACACCGGAAGGTGACAGGTTGTCGGTGTGGTTAAGGAGGTCAAAAACAGATCAAGGTGGTAAAGGAAATGGTCCTGTACAAAGTTGGCACTGAGTGCGAGTGTGAGGTCGTTCTTGCAATAAAGGCCATCTGGGCCAGGCCCTCTGCTTTTTCATGCCAACGGCCAGACTTTGTCTCGATTTCAATTTGAAAGGATGCTGAAGAAGGCCTTGCTGCGTGTGGGTGTGGACCCGGCGGGCTTCGGAACTCACACGTTTCGTATTGGGGCCGCTACGGAGGCGGCGAGACTAGGCCTGCCGGAGAGCATGGTTAAAAGAATTGGAAGATGGGAGTCACCACGTTTTTGGGTCTATTTCTGGCCTGGATGAATCATTTATACTGACTTTTTGTGTGTTGCAGAAAAGAAACCGCTATGGATCCGCGGCCATTTTTACATGTATTGGGCCCACCGGTTACCCTCAGTCACTGGAAACAACGTCCAACTGGGCATACCGGAGACAGACCTCAGGTGGCTTGGGTTCCGAGGCTTGAGATGGATACAGGTGAGTGGCCTGTTGGAGAGCACCGCCCATCAACACGGTAGAACTCATATATTGATTATACACGCTGGGGGCAATGGCATGAGGGTCGTGCCTATGAGAAAGATGTTAAAAGTTGTGAAGAGAGATGTTGAGTTTTGGTTAGATCAATTTCCAGGCCTGTTTGTAGTGTGGTCCGAAAGGATCAAGAGACGATCATGGCGGAAGGCTAGGGATCCGGTTTCAGTTAGGGCCAGACAGAAGATCAACAAACAGATGGCTCGTTTTATACAAAACTTGGATTTTATTACATTAGGCATCAAGAATTTGAAGGCGCAGATTCCGATGAATTATTTTGTCCCGATAAGGTCCACTTAACAGAGATAGGTTTGGAACTGCTAACTTTAGAGCTTAAGGAAGGGGTATGACAGGCCTTAGCTTTATTGAGTAAAGGGGGGGGGGTCGCAGCCTCAGGAGGGGTCCCTCGCCTGCTCAGTGGCGGGAGGTGAGTTTCCCGGCCCAAATGGCTTAAGTGGGCATTTCCCTGCCCCATGGACGTGCTTTGGAAAAGCCTCGGGGGGCTCTGGGCGCGGGCCCAGATTGTGAGGTTACTGACCTGGCCGGGCTCCTCCTCTGGGACATTAAAGAAATTGTGTAATAATGTTAATTATGTTTATTTATGGTTATATAAAATTGGTTGCTTTAATAAGGCTGTGGCCCGTATTTTCCCAAAGTTTCGGTTGTAGGAATTGTATTAAACGTCACAGAAGAGATTTTACAGTTGCCCATAAACTGGTCCAGTGATATCACCCGAGAGGGTGGAAAGGTGTGGTGCCCATGCCCGCCGATATGGGTGTTATGGAAGGATATCGGGCTGTCCTACTGAATGATACATTAGACTGAGTGATAATGCTATCACCGGTGCAGCAGGTGCAAAGCACCAGGACCCTCAAAAGGCGAGGGGCCTCTCCTACTAGCAGCAGCCTGGGGGTAAACAGGAACTCTTGATTTGTTAGAGGAGACGTGCAAACAAATGGAAGGTAATGGAAGTCTAACAGAGATCATTAGTACTTCAGGTTGACGTCCATTGTCCTTTCCTCTCCATCTTATTTACTGGACACCATGATGTTCTGACATAAAGGACACCACATCCAGACACCTTTCTAAACCTGATTTGAGATGTTGGCGGATGAGAAAAAATAAAAGAGGGTGGAAGAGACCCCGTGATATTGGTGCTGTATATTATATCACCAGAGGTTGGGTGTAGATAGTAATCTGTAATCTGATAAGGAAGATGATCCGATGATGACTTGGAGGTACACGTAGGATGGGATAGTCGCTGCTCATCCAGGTGGCATCTTGTTAGTTCATGCTCAGATAAATATTATATCTCGGACATGATGTCCAATTCACAACATGTTATAACAATGTATATAACTAGGGGGACAACACAGGTGAAGGCTCATAGAGAAGTCTTTGAAGCAATGAACATCAGTTTGATGGATCTCTGAAGGGCAAAGGCTGACAGATGTGCCAAGAGTCGGGCATGACTGAATGACTAAACAACAACAAATATAACTAGGAGAGCAGAAGTATAGGTCAGCCTTAATCCATGGGGTCAATGTGAGTTGTAAGGCTGGAATCTGTCTAATACCTTCTGTACTGATGTCAAAAACATATTGGTGAGTCCTCTTACTGGACACATTGAGGTGACATAGAGTAACACCGAGTAACAAAGAGTAACACCGAGTAACAGAGAGTAACACCGAGTAACAGAGAGTAACATAGAGTAACATAGAGTAACAGAGAGTAACACAGAGTAACAGAGAGTAACACCGAGTACACAGGGAGTAACACCGAGTAACAAAGAGTAACATAGAGTAACATAGAGTAACAGAGAGTAACACCGAGTACACAGGGAGTAACACCGAGTAACACCGAGTAACAGAGAGTAACACTGAGTACACAGGGAGTAACACCGAGTAACAAAGAGTAACATAGAGTAACATAGAGTAACAGAGAGTAACACCGAGTAACACCGAGTAACAGAGAGTAACACCGAGTACACAGGGAGTAACACCGAGTAACAAAGAGTAACATAGAGTAACATAGAGTAACAGAGAGTAACACCGAGTAACACAGAGTAACAGAGAGTAACACTGAGTACACAGAGAGTAACACTGAGTAACAGAGAGTAACACCGAGTAACATAGAGTAACAGAGAGTAACATAGAGTAACATAGAGTAACAGAGAGTAACACCGAGTAACAGAGAGTAACATAGAGTAACATAGAGTAACAGAGAGTAACATAGAGTAACATAGAGTAACAGAGAGTAACAGAGAGTAACACCGAGTAACAGAGAGTAACAGAGAGTAACACCGAGTACACAGGGAGTAACACCGAGTAACAAAGAGTAACATAGAGTAACATAGAGTAACAGAGAGTAACACTGAGTACACAGAGAGTAACATAGAGTAACAGAGAGTAACACAGAGTAACACAGAGTAACAGAGAGTAACAAAGAGTAACACCGAGTAACAGAGAGTAACAGAGAGTAACACAGAGTACACAGAGAGTAACACCGAGTAACAAAGAGTAACACAGAGTAACAGAGAGTAACACCGAGTACACAGGGAGTAACACCGAGTAACAAAGTGTAACATAGAGTAACATAGAGTAACAGAGAGTACACAGAGAGTAACATAGAGTAACAGAGAGTAACACAGAGTAACACAGAGTAACACCAAGTAACAGAGAGTAACACTGAGTAACAGAGAGTAACAGAGAGTAACACTGAGTAACAGAGAGTAACACCGAGTAACACCGAGTAACAGAGAGTAACACTGAGTAACAGAGAGTAACACCGAGTAACAGAGAGTAACAGAGAGTAACACCGAGTAACAGAGAGTAACACTGAGTAACAGAGAGTAACACCGAGTAACAGAGAGTAACACTGAGTAACACAGAGTAACAGAGAGTAACACAGAGTAACACCGAGTAACAGAGAGTAACACAGAGTAACACCGAGTAACAGAGAGTAACAGAGAGTAACACTGAGTAACAGAGAGTAACACTGAGTAACAGAGAGTAACAGAGAGTAACACTGAGTAACACTGAGTAACACTGAGTAACAGAGAGTAACAGAGAGTAACAGAGAGTAACACAGAGTACACAGAGAGTAACACTGAGTAACAAAGAGTAACACCGAGTAACAGAGAGTAACAGAGAGTAACAGAGAGTAACACCGAGTACACAGGGAGTAACACAGAGTAACAAAGAGTAACATAGAGTAACATAGAGTAACAGAGAGTAACACCGAGTACACAGAGAGTAACAGAGAGTAACAGAGAGTAACACAAAGTAACACAGAGTAACAGAGAGTAACAAAGAGTAACACCGAGTAACAGAGAGTAACAGAGAGTAACACAGAGTACACAGAGAGTAACACCGAGTAACAAAGAGTAACACTGAGTAACAGAGAGTAACACCGAGTACACAGGGAGTAACACCGAGTAACAAAGAGTGACATAGAGTAACATAGAGTAACAAAGAGTAACATAGAGTAACATAGAGTAACAGAGAGTACACAGAGAGTAACATAGAGTAACAGAGAGTAACACAGAGTAACACAGAGTAACACCAAGTAACAGAGAGTAACACTGAGTAACAGAGAGTAACAGAGAGTAACACTGAGTAACAGAGAGTAACACCGAGTAACAAAGTGTAACATAGAGTAACATAGAGTAACAAAGAGTAACATAGAGTAACATAGAGTAACAGAGAGTAACACTGAGTAACAGAGAGTAACACCGAGTAACAGAGAGTAACACTGAGTAACACCGAGTAACAGAGAGTAACACAGAGTAACACCGAGTAACACAGAGTAACAGAGAGTAACACCGAGTAACAGAGAGTAACACTGAGTAACACTGAGTAACAGAGAGTAACACAGAGTAACACCGAGTAACAGAGAGTAACAGAGAGTAACACAGAGTAACACTGAGTAACAGAGAGTAACACTGAGTAACACCGAGTAACAGAGAGGAACACAGAGTAACACCGAGTAACACCGAGTAACACAGAGTAACACAGAGTAACACTGAGTAACAGAGAGTAACAGAGAGTAACACAGAGTAACACTGAGTAACACCGAGTAACAGAGAGTAACAGAGAGTAACACAGAGTAACACCGAGTAACACCGAGTAAACTTACCGGGATTTGTGGGGTAAATTGGAGTTGGACAAAAAGCCCATTAGTTTACAACTCTAGGGTATTCTTAAATCTTCTCAATTTAACCTTTCAGACAAATTTGTATCTGCTATTTGTTGTTGTTTAGTCATTCAGTCATGTCCATCTCTCCATGACTCTATGGACACCAGGTACATCTCTCAGCGTCACTGCCCCTCTGAGCACCATCAAGCTCATGTTCATTGCTTCAGTGACCTCATCTATTCATCTCCGCCTTTGCTGCTCCCTTCTTCTTGTGCCTTTAATCTTTCCCACCATCAGAGTCTTCTCTAGGGAATCCTGCCGTCTCATGATATGGCCAAAATAATTGAGCTTCAGCCTCATGATGAGACCTTCCTTCCAGTAGACAGTTTGTCTTGATTTCCTGAAGTATTGATTTATTGTATCTTCTTGCAGTCAAAGGGACTCTTAGCAGTCTGCGCCAACACCAAAATTCAAAGGCGTCAATTCTCCGGCGCTCAGACATCTTTATGGTCCAGCTCTCACATCCATATGTTACTACTGGGAATACCAGAGGTCTAACTATGTGGGGCTTTGCTGACAGTGTAATATGTTTACTTTTTACTTACTTGTCCAAGCTTGCCATAGCTTTCCTCCGCAGAAACAAACATCTTTTAATTTCATGGCTGCAGTCACCATCTTGGTACACATATAGATTCCTCAGGAGGAGGATGAGATGATCTGGTACTCCCATCACTATAAGGACTTGTCACATCTTGTTGTGATCCACCCAGTCAGAGGCTTTAGAATAGTCTATGAATCAGAAGTAAATGTTTTTCTGGATTCTCTGCTTTCTCTGTTATCCAGCGGACATTGGCAATTTGATCTCTTGCGCCTCTTCCTCGGCGGCTCCGGCTTGCACATCTGGTAGTTCCTGATCCATATATTGTTGGAGTCGAGCTTGTAGGATCTTAAGCATTACCTTGCTGGTATGTGAAATGAGTGCAATTGTTCGATATTTGGAGCACTCTTTTTTAGGTTTGGGATGTAGACTGACATCTATTGGTCAGTGTTGAGTTTTCCAAATGTGTTGACATAAGACAAGTAACACTTTCACAGCATCATCTTGTGACATTTTTAATAGTTCAACTGGGCTTCCATCACCTCCTTCAGCCTTATTATCAGCAAGACATCCTGGGGCCCATCTCACTTCACTCTCCAAGATGTCTGGCTCCAACTCATTGGACAAACTATTGAGGTCATCACTGCTGCTAAAATCCTTCCTGTATAGATCCTCAGTATATTCCTGCCGCATCTTCTTTATCTGATCTTCTTCTGTTAAGTCCCTACCATTTTTGTCTTATCACGCTCATTTCAGCAGGAAAGGTGCCTTTTAGGTTCCCAAATTTTCTTGAAGAGATCTCTTTATTTACCCATTCTGTTATCTTCCTCTATCTCTTTACATCGCTCATTGTAGAACGTCTTCTTGCTCCTCTGGAATTCTGCATCCAGTTGGACAAATCTTTCCTTATCTCCACTACCTTTCACTTTTCTTCTTTCCTGGGCTACTTTCAAAGCCTCATCAGAAGCCAGTTTGACTTCTTACGTTTCTTTCTTTTAGAGATATTCTTTGTTGCTGCTTCCTGGATAATGTTGCAAACTTCAGTCCAAAGTTCTTCAGACATTTTATCTTCCATGTCTAGTTCTTCAGGCCTTCTATCTTCCATGTCTAGATCTTTAGGCAATCTATCTTCCATGTCTAGTTCTTCAGGCCTTCTGTCTTCCATGTCTAGTACCTTAAATCTTTTCTTCAGTTTAATTCTGATCTTTGCAATAAGACGCTCATGGTCTGAGCCGCAGTCAGCTCCGGGTCTTGTTTTTTGCTGACTGTATAGAGCTCCGCCATCTTTGGCTGCATAGTAAATCTGATGTAGAGTCATCTTGGAGGCTGTGGGAAGATGGCGATTGCTACGATAGGGGGTTTTCTTGACAAAATTCTACTAATCTCTGACTGGCGACATTTTGTCCTCCAAGGCCACATTTGCCAGTTACTCCCGGTGTCCTTTGGTTCCCCACTTTAGCTCCAATCTCCTATGATGACAGTAACATCTCTTCTTGGTGTTATATCTATGACGTGTTGAATGTATTCGTAGAACTGGACATCTTCAGCCTCTTCAGCCTCCATGGTTGGAGCCCAGACTGTGATGGTAAATGGCTTTGCCTTGAATTTGAATTGAAATCATTCTGTCATTTATTGGGTTGTAACCGAGCTCGGCTTTGGCCACTCTTTGATTGACTATGAGGGTGACTCCATTAATTCTTGGGGTGGGGGTTCTTGACCACAATAGAAGATCGGGTGGTTGTCTGATGTGAGATGTCCCATTCCAGTCCATTTAAGTTCACCAACTCCCAGGATATCGATGTGTAGCCTTGTCATCTCATTCTTGACCACATCTAGTTTGCCTTGGCTTATAGTTCTAGTGCTCCGGGTTCATATGCTGATTTGTTCTTTGCAGCAGTGGACTTTCTTTTCCTTTCAGACGCATCCACAGATGGGTGTCCTTTTGGCTTTGGCCCAACTACTTCATTAGATCTGGTGCTACTTCTACTCGCCATCTGCTCTTCCTCAGTAATGTGGTGGCACCTTCTGATCTGAGAGGCTCATCTTCTGGTGCCATATTGTTATGTCTCTAGTTGTGCCTTTCCCTAAACCTATCTTAGCAACGTTACTCGAGTGGGTTGCCAGTTCCTTCTCCAGTGGACAGCAATTTGCCGGACCTCTTTGCCATGACCTACCCATCTTGGCTGACCTTACATAGTATAGCTCACAGCTTTATCGAAGTACACCACAACAAGGTAGCGGCACAGAAGGGGGAATCTGCTCTACAATATGGCAAAAAATAATAACAGAAGATAAATAACAAGCTATAAAAAGATGTCCTTACCACATGGTATTCCTCCATGTTTTGTGATATTCTAGCATTGATATTACACACACATAGGAGAGTCTCATTTGGATTATACACATACAGGAGAGTCCCATTGGGTTAAACACAGACAGGAGAGTCCCATTGGGTTATACACGGATAGGAAATTCCCATTTGGGTTATACACAGACAGAAGAGTCTCGTTAATTTATACACATATCGGAGAGTACCATTGGGTTATACAAGGATAGGAAAGTCCCATTGGGCTATACACAGATAGGAGAGTCCCATTGGGTTATACACATAGGAGAGTCCCATTTGGTTATACACAGACAGGAGAGTCCCATTTGGGTTATACAACGATAGAAGAGTCTCATTGGGCTATACACAGATAGGAGAGTCCCATTGGGTTATACAAGGATAGGAGAGTCCCATTGGGCTATACACATATAGGAGAGTCCCATTGGGTTATACACATAGGAGAGTCCCATTTGGTTAAACACAGACAGGAGAGTCCCATTTGGGTTATACACAGATAGGAGAATCCCATTTGGGTTATACACAGACAGTAGAGTCCCATTTGGGTTGTACAATGATAGGAGAGTCCCATTGGGCTATGCACAGATAGAAGAGTCCCATTGGGTTATACACAGATAGGAGAGTCCCATTGGGTTATACACAAAGGAGAGTCCCATTGGGTTATACACATAGGAGAGTCTCATTTGGATTATACACATACAGGAGAGTCACATTCGTAAATACACAGAAAGGATAGTCCCATTTGGGTTATAAACGGACAGGAAAGTCCCATTGGTCTTTACACAGACAGGAGATTCACATTCGTAAATACACAGAAAGGAGAGTACCATTGGGCTATACACAGATAGGAGAGTCCCATTGATTTATACACAGACAGGAGAGTCCCATTGGGCAAGACACAGAAAGGAAAGTCCTATTGGGTTATACACATATATGAGTCCCATTGGGTTATAAACAGATAGGAGAGTCCCATTGGTCTACACACAAATAGGAGAGTGCCATTGGGTTATACACAGATTGGAGAGTCCCTTCGGGCTATACACAGAGAGGAGAGTCCCGTTGGGTTAAACACAGACAGGAGAGTCCCATTGAGTTATACACAAAGGAGAGTCCAATTGGGTAATACACAGGTAGGAGAGTCCCATTGGGCTATATTTAGATAGGAGAGTCCCATTGGGTTATACAAAGACAGGAGAGTCTTATTCGGCAATACACAGAAAGAAGAGTCCCTTTGGGTTATACACAGATAGGAGAGTCCTATTGGGTTATACACAGGTAGGAGAGTCCCATTGGGTTATACATAGATAGGAGAGTCCCTTTGGGCTATACACAGACAGGATAATTTCATTTGGGTTACACACACATAGGAGAGTCTCATTTGGATTATACACATACAGGAGAGTCCCATTAAGCTATACATATAGGAGAGTCCCATTGGGTTAAAAACAGACAGGAGAGTCCCATTGGGTTATACACGGATAGGAAATTCCCATTGGGCTAAACACAGACAGGAGAGTCCCATTGGGTTATACACATAGGAGAGTCCCATTTGGTTATACACAGACAGGAGAGTCCCATTTGGGTTATACAACGAT